>JASANB010000423.1:0-153385 GCA_030248155.1 Sabatieria punctata
GAGTGAATCTAAAAAGGCCGTTTTAAGAAAAAGGTTTTTTGTAGGCTAAAGAAAGTTTTTCATGAAAAATCAATCTGCCAAACGGGGCAAAAGTCGAAAAATCCACGTATGTAGAACGTGCAGTTTTAAGTAAATTCTTTCACACCAGCAACCATTAGACTGAGTCTGGCAACCAGTGCTTAAGAAATGCTACAACCGGTTTGTTTGTAACGGGAAGTTCCGATAAAATTATGAAGTTGTGGCTGTGTTTGGGCGTTTTTGATCTGCTTTGTTGACTGTTCTGTTGTGCAAAAGTGGAGTAGTCAGTGGTCTGCATAGCACACACTGGATCCTTTTCAGAGACGCTTTCAATGTTTTTTAGTTAAAAGGCAAAATTTTTTTACCATCACGGATTGTTTTACTGTCAGTGCTCGTACTGAAAGACTGCCAACAGTAGGTTCTAGGACAGAAACGTATACACCAATCTGATCGCGCATCTAAACAAGCAGGAGCTGCTGCCGGCCGTGATGTTCACGTTTTCGCGCCGTCGCTGCGACGAAAACGCCGCCATGCTGACCAGCGTCGACTTGATGGGCAGTCGCGAGAAACACGAAGTGCACCAGTTCTTCACCAATTGCATTCTGCGCCTCAAAGGCAGCGACCGGAAGCTACCTCAGGTCTGCCTGCTGTGTATTCGCCTAAACCACCACACATCATACATGTACATGTGGTGCCCAGGGGGACGAAATAAAAATCTACCACACGTTGCTAGAGGCTGCTAGAAAGCCTCCAGAGAGGTGTGTTTTTAAGCCACAGAAATCAATTTTGGCAACCACGCACCCTTCGTTCTGGCAGCTACCCACTTTCTGCAAATTTTCCTTGAAAATTTCGGTTCTTGACAATGTTTTTGTCGAAAAACTGTTTTTTGGCCAATTTTTGTCGAAAATGCGATTTTTGCCAAAAACTTTTTTAATTTTAGGTGAAAATTTCGATTTTTTGGCCAAATTTTTCGCCAAAAATATAAATTTGCCGCCAAAATTTGAATTTCCCGCCGAAAATTGGCACCTGTTGTCAGGCAACTAGTCAGGCATGGAGACCTGGCTGTCCCTCCCTGGGCTACCGACCGTGCACATGTATGCCAGACATTGTGCGCTTTTTAGGTGTTGCAAATGCAAGAACTGTGCAAACGAGGACTGGCCGTGCACCACAGTGGAATTTTGCCGATATTGAAAGAAATGGTGGAGATGCTTTTTCAAAAGGGCTTTGTTAAAGTAGCCTTGCTTAGATTACGTGCGTACTGTACACTATAGAGTCTGTTATTATACGTAGGTTCTTTTTGCCACTGAAACATTTGCCATGGGAGTGAACATGCCGGCACGTACAGTGGTCTTTGACAGCATGCAAAAGTTTGATGGCTCAGGCAAACGAGACCTGTTGCCGGGAGAGTACATCCAGATGGCCGGACGGGCCGGTCGACGCGGACTAGACACCACTGGTGAAGCTTCGCTTTATTGGCTTTTTATCTTTTGATCAAAGGTTATTGTAGGCACAGTAATTGTTCTATGCAAGGGCGCCAGAGGGGTGCCGGAAAGCAGCGACCTTAATCGAATGATGCTGGTTTGTAGAGTGTCAGTGCACATGTGCGTAGTTAGAAAGTGTCACTTGTTTCAAGGGAAAAGCTACCAAACTAAGCTCTCAGTTCAGAGTGACCTACAGTATGATACTGAACCTACTGAGAGTGGAGCAGTTGAGGGTGGAGGACATGTTGCAGAGGAGTTACGTGGAGAGCGCCTCTCTTAAACATGGAATGCTACATAAGGAGAAGGTTAAGGAGCTCGAGGCCCAGCTCAAACAGGTTCTCACAATACAATGTACACGTTTAACCCTTTCAAAGTCTGTGCTTTCGGCGAACACCTACTTTTTTATTCGTCTACTCTCTAAATAGGTGGTCTGCGTTCGCCTGATGAGACTCCCAGAGGCGCGGAACAACACACATGAATGAAGATCGCAAACACTCAACTTTCAGGTGGACTAAGATGATTTTGAAAGGGATAATTAACTAGATTTGTTTCTTGTTTTCGTGTAGTTGGAAACGCAAAATGTTTAGAGCGAAGACGAACAGAAAAGTTAGTGTTCGTCTAAATTATTTGCTGTTTGGAACCGATAAGGATATATTTAATTAATACAGTATAGATAAAAACTGTCCCATCGCTTTTTTTTACCTTCACTCAAATGTTACGTTCTCGGTCAGTTCGTTATATGTAGTTTTTGACTCAAATTTTTTACACAAGTTAACATGGCAATTGGCTACAAATGGTGAAAGTTTGATGCGAAAATTCAAACTGGTAGTGGTTTTATGACCCAAAAACTAAGAATCGTCGTGCGCCACTGAAATTCTAATTTTTCATGTACCGGAGAGTGCTTCATTAGGTACCGGGGTACACTAACCAGCACTTAGCATTTTCCGCAACAAAAATCAGATCCTGTTAGTGTACCCGGTACACTAACTGGCACTTAGCGAAATCATGTTAAACTGCTTATTTTCACGATTTCTGAGCAAAAATGCAGTTTTCTAATCCAGATTACTGTTTCGGCCATGTAAATGAGAGTGGTTGGTCAAACATTTCATTCTTGTGAGTTTTGCGTCAGTAAAAACGTTTGACAATGAGCAAAAATATACGTAGACTTGTTTTAAAGGTACCGTAGTGTTGGAAATTATTGACACCCATGACATAAAACCTGTCTCCAAATAGTGTACCCCGGGTACGCAATCCGGCACTAAGTGCCAGTTAGTGTACCCCGGGTACGCTATCTGGAGGGGTACCCTATGCAGCACTCTCCGGTAATTTTAAAGAGTATGGCTTTGAACCTTGCAATAAAGTTTGTTGCTGCCGTTGGGCGAACTAAGCTGAAGGGACACCAAAATTGGGGGAATTTCAAAAACATGACTGGAAATGCCGTAGTTAAGAAATTCGCACCTTCTAAAATCGAAGCACTGAATCACTGCATGTTTCACAGCCATACTCTTTGAATTAGCTGTAAAAATAAAATTTTCGTGGACCACCCTGATTCGTATTTTTCAGGTCATAAAACCAGCACCAGTTGGAATTTTCACACCAAGACAACTTGCATCATTTGTAGCCAGTTGTCACTTTAATGTTTTCTGAAATTTTGAGCCAAAACGATAAAGAACTGGCCGAGAAGGACACATTTTAGTGAAGGTGGATGGGACAGTTTTATCTATACTGTATAAAGCGTTCAGATGGTTTGGCCAGATTGTACAGTGTGCAAAGAAGGTGGCTTGAGGCAATATCACTCTTCGTGTCGCGAGTACCTTAACCTGAGGAAGAAGTTGTGGCTGTGTTTCCTGAATTTGCCAGACCTTTCTAAAACGCTAGCATCTGGACGCGTTCTGATCGTCAAGTCGCCTTCCGGCCGCAACTTGGTGGCTGTGGTTTTGAGGGTGATCCATCCAGTTCTTCCTAATATTTTCACTGCTTACCACCAAGCTTTAGCTGGAAACAGCCGACGATCGCAGCAGACACCTCACTCTGCTCTGTCTTGCTTCCAGTCAAAGCGAGCCCCCTGACAATCAAAAAACGGCTGGCGAGGTTGACTGGGACGCCGAGACGCGAGATATTCTTCAAATTTCCCGCTTCGGAACGCACGCAATCGGACTGCCCGACTTTGAGTCTGACGGTCGGCCTAACGGCGTTGTTCTATCGGCGGTTACGGTGGACAGAATTGTGGGAGTTTCAAATAGAACCATCAGGGTTGCATCAAGTGAGATCTTGAACGACTGGGAAAGGAGACAGATGCCACGATTTAGGTACTGCCACTTACTGTATGTAGGTGCACTGTCAGGGTTCGTACAGGTTAGGCAAAAGTCAGAATTTCGTGTGTAATTCTTTCGCCCGATTGGGAAGCGACCCAACCAGGTTTCTTACAACTGTAAAAAGTAATCTTATGCGTTTTTGCAGGCTAATTTTCAAAATTTTCTCGCCTTGATGATGGGCAGCAGCCCACCCAGGCTTCTTACAACTATAAAACAGAAAATTTGTGCTCAGAAAAACCTTTTTCATGCGTTTTTGAAGACTAATGTTTTTCCAAATTTGAACCAGGTTTGTTACAACTATAAATCGGGAATTTTGTGCTAGGAACACCCTTTTGAATGTGTTCTTAAGCTAAAATTCCAACTTTTCTTGCCCTATTTTGGTCACAGCTCAGTCAGGCTTCTTCAATGGTTTAAACGTTGGTTTCATATTCGTGGATGCACTACTGTATGTTTGGTTTGTTTTACCTGCTTGGAAATCACTAAAATTAATTGAAAATCTGTTTTAATGGTTTTTTGAGTTTGACTCTAAAAAGTCAGGGGGTTTTCTTATTTTCGTCATGGAAAAGTAAGGAAAATTGGAAATTCCGGATCGGTAAGAACCCTGACTGTGTGCTTCCTCATATTTAGGCTTTGGTCTGAGGTTTAAACGAGAAGAGGCCGATTCTTTCTGGCTTGTCAGACAGAAGCTGTGTACTTTACGCATGGTTCATGCGGACCTGAAAAGTCAGGGAGTCATAGAAAAGTCAGGGAATCAGGAAAAAGTCAGGGAATTTGGAGTCTGGTCAGGGAAAAATTTGATAGCAGCAGAAACATCTCACCGCCAAATGTTCCTGTCAGAACTTTACACAACACCTTTTGAAAATCGGTCTTCTGATTTTGTATACTACTACTTAAACCGGAAATTTACCCTCTGAATACCGTTTAAATGCGTTTTTCAAAGCCAGTTTTTCAAAATTTTCTCGCATTGGTTGCCGTTTCCTCACTCTGGTTGGTCAGGGAATTTTGACATTGGTCATGGAAAAGTCAGGGAAAGGTCAGGGAATTTTGCTATGCTATATAAAAGCCGCATGAACCCTGTGTACTGTACGTAAAAGTTTAGACGCGCCTCTCCCGACCGTGCGTTTGTGTCAGCCGTAAACGAGCTGGCCAAACTGGCAGAGGAGTGGAAATCGGGCACAGTGCCATTTCTGCAAGTGCACAAAGACTTCCGCGTCGATCCCAGTCTGTTGGGGCCTTGCGAAGAGTTGAAAGATCTGGCTGAACGACTCTCCACATTCGGCTGCACGAGGTGTCTCTGTTTCGAGGAGCACGTACGCACTACTGAGTTTCTGTTGTACTGGGCGGTCAGACTCAGTTGGTGTGTTTGGTGGTTATAGTTGGGGAGCGTCCGAGAGAACGTCAAGCTGACCGAGTTGCATAGTGAGCTGAAGACCAAGTTGTCAGTGGACAGTCTGCTGCTAAAAGCTGAATACGATGCCAAACTGAAAGTGCGTCTTCTATGTAGTTTTATTGGTCATTGATTAATCAGTTAGCAGGTAGCGATCGCCCGGCCCGGCCCGGCCCGGCCCGACCCGACCCGACCCGACCCGACCCGACCCGACCCGACCCGACCCGACCCGACCCGACCCGACCCGACCCGACCCGACCCGACCCGACCCGACCCGACCCGACCCGACCCGACCCGCCCCGACCCGACCCGACCCGACCCTAGAGATGTACACAGGAGATGACTGGTATTGCCATTGGGCACCACATACTAACTGGTCAGCCCTCTAGGTTAAACGGCACCAAAATTGGGGAACTTCAAAAACATGACAAAATGTGACTTTTCTTCATAAAAACCAGTGAAGTGTTGTTTTGAAGATTTTTTTATTTTCCAAAAACACTGTTCAATGTTTCTATAATGTGGAACATAGTTAAAATATGATGTTCAGTTCAGTCATTTGTCGAACTTCCTACTACAATCTAAATTGATTAACAACTGATTCAGTGCTTTGATTGTAGAAAGTGCTGATTTGTTAACTATGCGATTTTCAATAATTTATTTGAAATTCCCCTATTTTAGTGCCCTTCGAGCTGCAAACCTGACCTGACCTGACCTGACCTGACTGTTTAGGTGCTGAAACGGCTAGGGTTCGTCAATGCCAACAATCTGGTGGAGTTGAAGGGCAAGGTGGCATGCGAAGTTCACCAGAACGAGTTGCTGATCACCGAACTGATGTTGGAGAACAAGTTCAACAACGCCAGTCCTGCCGAGATCGCAGCCGTGCTCTCCAGTACCACCTGTCAGTTCAGAGCCAATGAATCCGACATGAAACTGCCTGACAACTTGAAGGAGGTTGACGGTCCTCTCTCACTAACTCTCTCACTCACCACCAGACCAGTATGTAAGTGACGCACTGTTTTAGCTGCGAGACGAGACGATGTCTGTAGCAACTAGAATATGCCAAGTGCAGACTCAGTCTGGGGTGCAACAACCGGAAGATCAGCTGGTAGACACGCTCAGGTTCGATCTCATGGAAGTGGCCTATCACTGGGCCAGGGGAGTGGTACGTTTGTCTGTCTGTCTGTCTGTCTGTCTGTCTGTCTGTCTGTCTGTCTGTCTGTCTGTCTGTCTGTCTGTCTGTCTGTCTGTCTGTCTGTCTGTCTGTCTGAACTGCCTGTTTAGCCGTTTTCTCAGTTGATGGAGTTAACGGAGGCGCAAGAAGGTATCATAGTTAGATGCATCCAGCGGTTAGACGAGGTCTGCAGAGACGTTCGCAACGCAGCCAAAATAGTTGGTGATCCCGGACTGCAACAGAAAATGGAAGAAACGTCGGCTGCCATCAAAAGAGACATTGTCTTTGCCGCCAGCTTGTATACGGTCACTTGACAATAAACCGGAGTCAGCCTTATGAGTGCTTGGTACTTTCCGCTCAACAGCAAAATAAAAACGCAAAAAAATCACAGAAAACACCTATGTATAAATAACAGCAGCGAAAATATGTACAATGGCTATTTGCGGTTTGCGCAATTTGGACTAATAAAGGCACAGTAGGAAGTGGAAAAGTGGGGCTCCGTTCGACTGAATTTGCGTTTTTGTGTGAAACTCACAGTTGGGTCTAATCGCTGTGGCTCCAATTAAACTGGCTTCAGTTAATGAATCTGCTTTTGGCTGACGGCAGCGAACCTCTCTCTGATTGCGTTCTGTTCTATCCAATCAATGCCATGCGATGTGTCTGCAATAAAATGATAATCTATTTTTTGCTTGCGCAGCTGCTTTTGTTAGTTATCTTTTGCGTCTGCGCGCTTACACCATCCTGAAAATTTTAGCCAAACAACCTAATTAATTAGAGTCCACCTATTTCCCTTTAGGGCTACACAATGTTTACTGTACATTTGTCTGCCCGTAGCATGAAGAAAATCTCATTAGAGTGCGTTCACGCCTGAACGGTTGAAATCCATAAAATGAATTTTTGCTGCTCATATAAGCGATAGATTAACTGATTTGTTTTAGGTTTTATGTTTGAGCTGGTGCAGTTATGTCATATAACCAGACTAACCTGAGTCTACAAGAAGCCACAGAGACAGAGTGTGCCTATCCTAAAAACACCACTCGCATCAACCTGCTCATAGTGCACCTGGGCACGGTGGTGGCATTGGCAGGAGTGCTTCTGAATTCCTCGCTGGCGCGGAGTTTCCTAAGACCCAATCGAAAGGAACCGTTGTCGGCCGCATTGGCCACTCTCGATGTGTTCTTGTGTCTGCTCTACCTGGCTCTCTTTACCAACGGAATGGTGGCCAACCAGTTCAAAATTAAGCTCGCCTACGACGCCTTGCACCGGTACACTTTGCCGGCTTTCATCGCAACCAGAATGGTGCAGATGTGCATACCGCTTATGCTGATCGCCAGTTCTTTTCTTAGGTGGGCTTGGTTGACCAAGAGGAAAAACGGACTTTGGAGGTACGCATTACAGTCAGCAAGATGGTTTACATACAGGGTGGGGTGGGCCATTTATCTATCTTGTTTTGTTCTGCTGTACTTCTGGGTCCATCGATCAATAGCGCTGAAATGTTAACACAACCTGCACAAATCCTCAGAATTTTTACTCTCAAAGTTTTTGCCAAGCCTATTACTTCAACCTCTAGTTATATGCACTACACATGTTCACTTTGACGGCGGACACGTGAAAGTGCATAACTAGTGGTTGAAGTGACAGACTTGGCTAAGTTCTTAAGAGTAAAAATTCTGAGGATTTGTGCATGTTGTCTTAAAATTTCAGCGCTATGAATGCACAAGTTACAGCAAGACGAAACCGATTATAGATACCGTAAATGGCCCTGTGCCGATGCACAATGGTCGACACTTGAACCGCGACGACCTTTCAAACACCGACGACGATCCCTACCGACAGTTAGAGCTAGAATACTGGCAAGCTTAGCTACACACTATTAGTTAGGTGCAACACAACAAATACAGCCGAAAGAAGTTTAATCTTACCGAAAAGAACGGCCTTTCAGTTAGCTCCTGCTGGCAACAGCACGCTTTGCCCAAAAACCAGACCGATGCGTCCTAATATCGTTTTTCAAAATGCCTCGTCGTAAGCCGGCCCATTTTTCTCAGGAAGCTATATGTAGCACCCCGCGCTCCACGCACTATAAAGACAGATACAGTTATAGAGCATGGTTATATGTATGACAACGGGGTTACGCGCGGGCGCGCTTACACAATTACCGACACCGGCCCAGCGAGTCGCAAAAAGCGCCAGTTCGCAGACTGGCTCAACAAGCTAGACACGCTGTATGCAAATATAGGAACGTACGTGCGACCCGGCCCAGCGAGTCGTAAAAAGCGCCAGTTCGCAGACTGGCTCAACAAGCTAGACACGCTGTCTACAAATATAGGCACGTACGTGTAACAGGCATACGTAGTTTAAATGTACTGTATCTTTGTAGCACTACGTACTTTCAGATATCTCCATTCAGCCATTGGCCAAAGCTTGATTGCGTTAGCACTGGTACTGGTCGGTTGCGCTCTACTCTCGCCACTGGTGTTGGCATTCCGCACTGTTACCTTTCCCACTTGTCACAATTACTTTCTCCGCTATGGCATAGGAGTGACGGAGTTCTCTCAGCAAACTGCAGTGGTCAATTATTTTCTGGCCGTCGTCTGCGTGCAGGTGTTCGGTTTGTCGCTGCTGCTATTGTTAATAAATTTAATTACCGTGATTACTATGCGCAACTACCGACGACAGGGACGCAGTCTGCTGGCAGAAGTGCAGAGCGCTTCTGGAAACCATATCGCTCTCTTGGCCAACGGAGCTAACATTGGAACTCAAATTGAGTCCAAAGAGGTAATCTGGGTGATGATGATGCTGCATAATTTCGAGAAAATCTCATTATAATTTTGCAGCGTGCAGCACTGCTGGCTCGACGGACCTACAAAAGGCGGCTGGTGATAGAACTGAACCGTTTACTGACACATGAACAGAGAGCAATTATCTCACTGGTTTTCTTGCTTACTGCTCACTTGGTCTGCAACGCCATGCACGTAGTGCTGACGGCCTTAGAAAATTGGTATCCCTATCTGCTCTACACCGAGACTGGTTGGTAAGCTGTTTGCTTGCTGCTTACGTAGCTGTATCTTGAAACAGTTCAGAATAATTTTCATTAACAGTCAAGGAGATAAGAACATATGGTACTGGTTCGAATTAGGTATGAGTACCGTACTGTTAAACAGGTTTTCATTGCAGGACAGATTTCTATGTGCTTTTCTCAGAAGTTGCCAATTTTTTCTTCATACTGGCCAGCGCTACTCGCCCGTTGATTCACTTCAGATTCGATGCCCGTATCCAACACGATTTGTTGACCTGTTGTCGTTGTAAACTGGCAACGTTGGAGCGTCGAGTCACTAGATCCCTAAGTTCTACGCGTGTCAACAATGTTTCTGCCGAAATTCTGCAGAATCGAAAGCTAGGACGGGCCACTGCTCTCTGACAGTGGCAAGTCTACATTGTGCTCTAATTTCTACATATGTATTTGTATATGTCTGTCGAAACGTTCAACTGATTTTTCAGCCGGGTCAAAAATTTCTATTACAAATAAAATATATTTACATATCCTGTTATTGAAAAAAAATGTTCTTATGAATAAATGTCTGTCATACGTGAAGTTGAGGGTCTGGGGGCAAGACGACCACGAACGCCACGCAAAACCGCCCGCGACGCCTATTACGTAATTACATTGCAGAGCACTGTCGTTCAGCTGAGTGGCGGAGAATCACCGAGAGTGAAGTTTTATTTATTCTTGATGTATGTATATTATACTCAAATCAACTTCAAGGATTGTTTTGCAGCTGTATGTATTTTCGATGATTGCTTGGCACAGAATGAAAACAATTTATTATAGCAGTACAGTGCATTGTGTGTTAACTCTGCATAGTTGTTGCAACGCTACCTTTAATGCTCATGCGTTGAAAGGCATTAAGCACAATAATTGAACCGCAATGTCCTAAGGCTCCAGTATAATATTCAATGTAGCCAGATGCTTTGCAGTGCTTCTTGTCATTAATCTTCTATCCTCTTGCCCTGTACCTTTTGCCAGTAAAGCCTACGTAGAAAGACCATGTATAAATCTATTTTGGCCATGTCAAAATCTTAACAGCTTAGCTTACTCTCTAAACGATAATGAATAGGTCCAATGCAAGTGGCTATCTAGGCAAATGTGCATATGAAAAAACGTTTCCTCTAATCAATTTAACCATCGTTTTGTTGGGCACAATCGTTGCCCTCTTAGGGTTTCTGCTAAATTCGATTCTAGCGTACAGTTTCCTCAGCAGAAACAAAAAAGAACCCCTTTTGACTACCCTAGCAGTAACAGACATGCTGATCACTGTCTCCTACCTAACTCTTTTTGCCAACAACGTGCTGGCCAACCACTTTCACCTAAAATTTGCATACGACGCCCTGAATTACTATACGTTGACAGCGTTCATCACTACAAAAATGGTACAGATGAGTCTGCCCCTGCTCTTGATTGGCAGCTCCTTTCAGCGCTGGGGATGGCTCACCAACAAATCTACGAAGTTTTGGAGGTTTGGCTTTTTGCTTTTTTGCTTTTTTCGACCAAGAATCTGAGAAGCGACACATGTAATACGGTTTTTTGGGTGAAAAAACAAGATTGCTAAACAAGATTGCAAGATTGAAAAACAAGATTGCTAAACATGCATGTCAATTCCCAAAATTTATCTATGTTTGCGTCCAATCCAAATAGGCTTTTGAGCGATTTTTAGAACTCTAGCACCCAAATTTGGGCTCAATTCCCATCCAGCTTGGCTCAAACCTCCAGCCCTCTCTACCTTCGGTGGATGACTTTTACATGTATGTACGTATGTAGTATGTGTATAACGTGAAGCGGTTTCATGAAAAATAATTTTTTCGCGTCAAAAAATTATTTGCCTTACAGCAAATTCATCCCTGTTTTGTTTGGCAATGGTTTGACTTGACTTTGACTGTCTGTACGTAACTTCCAGATTAGTGCATTCCGTGCTCGGTCAGTGTGCGATGGCTGGCTTGTTGACCGGGTTGGGCTGCACGCTACAGATTCCTGTTTTCTGGGCGTACCAGACTGTGGTCTTTCCGGACTGCAAGAATTATTTCCAGCGACATGGCATTAGTGCCACTAAGGTTTTCTATGACAGCACCTACTTGAAACCCTACTTATTAGTGGCGACCTGCATTCAAGTGTTCGGCTGTTCTCTGCTGCTATTTCTCGTCAATGTTCTGACGGTGGTAAGTTTACGACGATCTCGAATTAGGGGCCGAAAATTGTTGTTCGACGTTCGCAAAGCGAGTGGAAATGCCATGGGCATATTGATGGCTCAGGTGACAGGCTGGGTTTCAACACCTAACACCCCAACGACATCAATACAGGTAAATACACATACTGTAGCTAGAGATCGGAACGGAACTTAATTTACGTGCCCCTCTCTATGAGCACTGACTACAGTAGCAGTGGTGTCACTGCCAATAGTACAGTGCATTAGAGATGGGAACGGAAATTAATTTACGTGCCCCTCTCTATGAGCACTGACTACAGTAGCAGTGGTGTCACTGCCAATAGTACAGTGCATTAGAGATGGGAACGGAAATTAATTTACGTGCCCCTCTCTATGAGCACTGACTACAGTAGCAGTGGTGTCACTGCCAATAGTACAGTGCATTAGAGATGGGAACGGAAATTAATTTACGTGCCCCTCTCTATGAGCACTGACTACAGTAGCAGTGGTGTCACTGCCAATAGTACAGTGCATTAGAGATGGGAACGGAAATTAATTTACGTGCCCCTCTCTATGAGCACTGACTACAGTAGCAGTGGTGTCACTGCCAATAGTACAGTGCATTAGAGATGGGAACGGAAATTAATTTACGTGCCCCTCTCTATGAGCACTGACTACAGTAGCAGTGGTGTCACTGCCAATAGTACAGTGCATTAGAGATGGGAACGGAAATTAATTTACGTGCCCCTCTCTATGAGCACTGACTACAGTAGCAGTGGTGTCACTGCCAATAGTACAGTGCATTAGAGATGGGAACGGAAATTAATTTACGTGCCCCTCTCTATGAGCACTGACTACAGTAGCAGTGGTGTCACTGCCAATAGTACAGTGCATTAGAGATGGGAACGGAAATTAATTTACGTGCCTGCCCCTCTCTACTGTGGCGCACACGGGAGGATGTAGTGGCGGTACACTCGTACCCCTTTCCGGCGGAGGTAGGGAGAAAAAATCAGCCAAAAATGGCAAAGCCAGTTTTAAAGCATGATAATTTATTTAGTGCGGCAGTTTTAAAAATGATTATTTAAAACTGTTAAATTTTGTTAATTGTATTATTCCTCAGAATTCTTTTAAATACGTTTTGGAAGACTGATTATTCGCAATTTTTTTACCCCTCTTGCAAAATCCTAGGCAGAGAATTTCAGACACAAAAATGGCCAAAATTGCCTGTAAAACAGCACTTTTTAGCTGTATTTGAGCCCAAACTAGCGATTTTTGACGATTTTTAGCCTAAAAATTGCGATTTTTGAGAGTTTTTTAGTGCCCAACCCCGTCTATAGAATTTGGGCTCAGACCCCCCGGCCGTGCCAGACCCAAACCCCCTTCCCCTTCGGCGGATGACCTGTTACATTGTACATGTATGCAGGTCACAGTGGCGTATCCAGGGGGTGTAGGGTGGGTACCCCCTTTGCGGTGGAGGTAAACTAATGCATTATATACCAAAACTGTCTATTTTGTGCTCAGAATGCCTTTTAAATGCGTTTTTGAAGGCTAAATTTTCAAAGTTTCCTCGCCCTGGTCGGGCAGGCCCAACCAGGCCACTTTAAACTACTAAAACTTGTATTTTCTGTTAATTTTAAGCCTGGAATGTGTTTTAAACGCGTTTTTGAAGGCAAATTTTGCTAAATTTTCTTACCCTTTTTGGGCAGCGGCCCAACCAGGCACTTTCAAAATTTTACACCTCCCTTTCCGAAATCCTGGATACGCCACTGGCAGGTCAGGTTAGCTTGGCAGACAGACAGGTAGGGCCCGACCGGATATACGGATCCGACGGCAATCCCAATCGAAAGTAACCGAACACTTTGTACGTATGTACGTGTTTCAGTTCGCACAAGGGCCTTTGCAAAGGCAGACAACCAAGAGGCGTTTGTTGCGAGATTTGAAACGACTGTTGAAAAGCGAACAGAGAGCCATCAGTTCTTTGGCTATGCTGTTGTCAGCCCATTTGAGTTGCAACGCGGCGCACGTTATGCTGACGATATTGGAGAACTTTTTCCCACAAATCGTTTACACTGATACTGGCTGGTTAGTTCATTTATTCGTGTTGCTCATACCTTCAACACGTTTTCAGGTCAAACTTTTACGTGATTTTTTCCGAAATGGCCAACTTCTTGTTTGTCTTTTCCAGTGCCAGCCGACCCATCATCCATCTCAAGTTTGACCGCACTGTCCGACCAACAGTTCTCCGATGGTCAAAATTCGTCACTACGATTGGGTCAAATCGAACAAAGCAAACCATTTTGCGGTTTGAACAACGCTGTGCGCTGCTAGACAGCGAATCTCTTTAAAATAACTTCGCATTCATTTGCCAGGCTGTGGACGTTGTTCGTTTATATTTAGCGCTTTTACTTGCCTACAGTTTCTTCTGATTCTACCCACACATTTTACGCTACGCGCGAATATTTAGAACGGAATACACCAAAAAATTTGTTTGATAAATACACTTTTATTCAATTTTACAATAGATTGTACGCAGTTTATACTATTACAATAAATCCTGATGTTAATCTTGCTTAATTGTAACGTTTTCGGCGTATCCTGACTTAAGCTGTACGCGTACATTGCGTTCTTCTTCTGAATCATGAATGGCCCGTTTTGGTCCCTGAAGAATATACTGCACCAGACATACAACCGATCTAGACGTACCTGGACCGTTAGGAGTCCATCGTGGGTCAAAAAACTGGTAACCGTATCTGGATTTACATCTTTCGGTATATGATACTTTCGGGTGAAATGCCTTGATACGTATCCATGCTCATCGACTTTTTCATCGTGTTTCCCCTCAATTATAACTTGGTGATGTTTCGTTGTGACCTGCAAATTATTTCATTGGGCTAGAAGCGACAATTTGCCTCAAAAACATGTACACAGTTTCTCTCTAATGCATTTGGCACAAGCACAGCTTGAGATGTAGAAATTTCGTGAGCATGTCAATGAGCTGACGTTCTCTGGTGAACGAACGATCTACAGACTCCATAAAAAACAACCCTGCAGATTTTTTGCTGTAGGTAGCAAAAATCGAAAATCTCAACCGATTTGAGTTGAACTTCTACGAATGAAATGTATAAAAAAACTTGCCCTTATAGTCAGAACACAATTTTGGTCATGAACAAGAGCGATTCCGTTGCACTTAATAATAAAGCAGATTCCTACTGCTGAGGGTTAGCGAGACTTACCGGTGAAGTAACCGAGCATGTATATCACCACTAAAGCCTCGTTTTGATATCAGCCTTAAGCAGTAGGAATCTGTTTTATAATGAAGCAACGGAATGTAAAAATCATTGCAGAATCACTGCCTTGACTTTGAGGGCAAATATCTCAGGAACTAAGCAAAATATCTTAGCAAAAATTTCAAAAATCTGTCAGTAATTTATCTAGCTTTCTTTGAAAAAAGATTCACTCAAATCGGCTGAGATCTACAGCAAAGATCTGATGTGTTGTTTTTGACGGACCTTGTATGTACATACTTTCTTTATAGTGAGTACCTTTATTTCGTCTGGCGTGAAGTGTCTCACATCCAGCTGTATGACGAATTTGTCTTTGGTATTGGTAACATTGGACAAGCTGCCTTCGGACCCGTCGGCCAAACGGGCCGGCTTCAACCAATGCGGATAAGACTCTGTCTGTTGCTCAAACAACGTTTGATGTGTTGACGGGCGGTGCAGCATTACATTGTGTTTGGTGTCATCGTTGGTTACGCCGAACTGCTGAAATCAGCATTTCACCTAATTAAGACTGAGGCGAAAATGCACATTTAGGAAAAAACCAAATTCTACCTGTTCTTCAAGTTCAGATGGCGTTGGAAAATCCAAAAACCCGCCGGTTAGGTGACGGAAGAGCGTGTAGAAATAGTTCATATCAAAGAGCTTTCGTTAGCTTCAGCAATGCATGCCAAACACGGAGCACGGCTCTAGACTGCACGCACATTTTGCTATAAGTCTAAACTATCGATCTATCTATACGTTGCTAAAGTGCACATGCGCTGTGTAATAATAATACTACAGGCAGGTCCAAAGTATTGTCAAGCAGGTGTTTGAAGACTGTACATTCCTTTGATTGCTCGTACATACGCGTAAAGAACCAGTTTATTAAGTAACTGACGACCACTGGGAGGAGACAACTTTGAGGCGAGGGTCTCCGATCTGGCTCAAATTTTGCATGGAGACACGTATTGATGTAAGAAACATAACCTACAATTTTCAGCTTCCCGGAGGCCTCGGTTCCGGAATTAGAAAAATCAGAAAATTTCGGTTTTTCGGCAATAACTCGCTTATTTTGCGTCGTAGCGAGTTGGAAATGGCATTTTTGAAATTCTCGCGTCACGCTCGATCAGGCTGAGTGATTCAAAAAAATTTTTTTTCGAAAAAAAATTTTTTGCTTCACAGCAGGGTCGATTCCAGGAAACCTAGAATCCTTACAGGTCTAGAGATATCCTAAAAATGTAGCGCTATCTTTTCTCTACAACACAAAGAATGAGCAAAATCGCTTCATACCCCAAATTGAGAAAATTAAACTTGAAAGTTGAAAATCAAGGTCCCGGAACTAAAAATACCGTATGCGCTGCATAGTTTGGGCAGCTGTATCTCGGGCACCATTAGGCGGATTGAAACCAGGTTACCGGCAATAGAGCCGCCTTTTTGTGCTCTTTTCAATGGTTTTTATTTATGCTTAATACATAACGTTTTTGGCGGGAAATTCAAATTTTACTATTTTTCTTGTTGACAACATTGATTGTGTGTGGTCTCTGAAATTTTATGTGAATGTTTATGTTTCTTAAAGACTGCATCTTTGATTGGATCTAGCTATATGGTATTAAATTAACTGGTACTCCATTTGTCGTAAAAACACACTCAAGAATATACCAGGCAGGTTACACAGGACTTTCTTTGTCTTTAATCTGGATTATTATTTAGCTTTCGTGTATCTTTAGAAATGTTTCTAAGTATTGTACTGTAGTAACCGCACATGTCATTTTTATGATTTTTGGGCGATTTTAGCTTTTCCAGGCCAGGACCGGAAATTTGAAAATTTGGACCAAAAAGACAGCAGGTCTCACCATTACTACCACTGAGCCCAAAGGTGGGGGCACCAATGTATCACTACCAACCAAATATGAGAATGGATCACTTACACTGCTGTTAAACAATTCAAACTAGAACTATAAACATTCCATAAAATTGGTAACTAAGCTTTACCCCTAACCCATTTCCAGTGCCAATGGTGATCGATGTGTAAGAAGCGTTAGTGTAAATGGAAACGTAAGTTTCAGCAGACCATCAATATTATTTTGGCCGAAATGTGTCAGATTTTTTCTGGAGAAAGATAAGAAACAATTTTACGGCGAATACAAGTTGTGTCAACTGTTTTCATGGGTCTTTGTGTGGCACAAGGAACTGCATTTGGATCATTGAGAACCAGGAGTGTCGTTCGCTAGGAGCGGTCACTGAAGCTGTTCAAGAGAAATCAATAAAAAGCATAACCAGTTGCCCAATGGAGGCGTATTTACAACCGGATCAGAAAAAGTACAAGTATAAAACAATACAGTAAAGTGCCATTTAACGAATACAAACCTGAAACCTGGGGTTTTTCAGAGACACATCTACGCTACCAGTATTGAGTGCACACCACAGGGAGGCTGCACAACTACAAGTAAGCATTGGGGACTTTCCCCATGCTGGCGGAAAGTTCCCAGCATTCACCATCGAACTGCTGTTCAATCCATTAAATGCGCCCGACCAAGTAAGGGGCCGTGCAAAAATGACGTCATCGATTTTTGGCCATTCTTCGACCCCCCTCCCCCTTGTCATCGGTTGTCATCATTTTCCAACCCCCCATCTAAAGCGAAAAAATGACGTCACTTTTTTCTAACCCCCGAATTTGCAAACCTTCCTGCATTAAAATGAGCAAATTTCGGGACAATAGCTCTTAGATTCTTCTGGTTATTCTTCTAAATTCTTCCAGTTTTTCCCGTATTTAGAAACAGTTTGTTTTTAGAAGATTTTTTTGAGAAAATCAAAGCAAAAATTCGAAAATCTACTAATTTATCACAATTCAGCGAACCAGGCCTCCTCATACTACTAAAACTGCTAATTTTAAGCTAAGAATGCCTTTCAAAAGAGTTCTTGAAGGCTGATTCTCAAAATTCCTCAATGAGACAAAAGTAACATGACCATTAGCCGACACCCCTCCCCCTTGTCATCGGTTGTCATCATTTGGCAACCCCCCGCTCCCCCCTAACCGATGACGTCATTTTTGCACAGCCTCTAACAGTATACCACATCAGCTTGACAACACCGATCCCAAGAAATTGTGTATCGTCTTTGCACAGATGCTGCATGTGTTCAAAGAAGTAAATACACTGTACTTTTTCAAAAAAGCACGAAACATTGTAAGCACGAATTTCAGGTACATGGACTCCGAATTTTCCCTATAGCAGGTAAAAAACTGCTTGATGGAAAAACGTTTGGTATACAGATAAAAAATAGCATAACAATGACTACATAAAAGGATAACATAAAGCACAGATCAATAAACAGAGTGAGGTACTTACTCGCCAATGCTCCCGGAGGAGGTTCTCCGCCTTTTAGATGGTCTTTCCTCTTCCATGATGAAGGCAGTACCAACCACTCTGGCAGCCGAAAGCCGGCAAAATAACGCATCAAAACTTCTCTGGCTTCTCGAATTTTATAAGCTCAATTCATTGGCAGATGCAGTAAAGTGCTAAAAGACAGGGTCCTATCACGTTTAGCGTAAATTGAAAATGAGACGGTGAATACATACAGTAGGCTACGAAAGCCCGCTGTTGTACCAACTGCGCAACAATTGCGCGAAAATTAAACAACAAAACTACATTCCACATCCCAGCAAGCTAGGTAACGAACATCCCACCCAAATATGGGTTTTCCACATCCCTGCTGAAACAGGGTAGAAAATAAATAAGAAGGTCTATCTAAACTGGCTCTTGATCGATAACTGGTGGTGAGTGCTTGGTTAATTGTCTCTGCACGAGAAAGCGGGTCATTTTGTGGGCATGAAAAATTTCAAAATTGGTTGTGAATCATGGGATTATGATTTCTTGATGTATTTTGGCATGAAAAGAACGAATTTGAAGTCCGTTTTCGCCTATCTTCTTTGTTAGTCGAGTTATACATACGGAGCCCTTCACGTTCCAGATTGTGAGAAATTTTTGTTCTTTCGTTTCCAAACTTTAGATAGTTAAACATACGTAAAAATACTGGCTGAATTTAGTCATGAGTCATGGCGAATTTCAGGCGATACAGATGTTCGTGCGAATTTAGTGGTCGTCGCGAAGGAGTTAATCTGGATAGGGGAGGGCGGTACCAGTGTTATCACATTGAGGCTTTAACGAAAACATTTGGCGGGTGGGGGTGTGGATGGGTAATGTAAATGATAGCGACAACTGCATTGCAAATTAATACTTGAACGGGCTTTTTATGCATGCCACATTGCCATTCTTACATTTTTATGCGTTCGCATACCTTGTCTGATTTGAAGCAACTATGTACAGTGTAGCTCTGCTTACAGTTCTGTTCAATTCTTTACTTCCAAGTCCGGCGCACGGAGGTAACTTCACAAATATTTCGGCCAAGGAAAACAAAATCTTACCAAGACGTTGCGGAGTGCGTCCTGCCCTCGATTCGGACGAAGCAAAAATTTGGAACGGATACAAGGCCCAGCATGGACAGTTTCCCTGGATGGTAGAGATTCAACGCGGACACAGTAGGCTGACCAGACTGGGTTTATAGGTTTTACAGTAATTCCATTTTCCGTTTAGGGCATTACTGTGGTGGTGTCTTGATTACAAGTCGACATATACTCACCGCAGCTCACTGTGTCCATATACGGCAATGTAGATTGAAGTACGTGAGTACAGTATTAGCTAAGTTTCTTTCTTTTACACTCATTTGTATACCTAATCCTTGATTTTTTGCGGATCAAACCAGTGGCGTACCCAGGGGGTGTGTACGCCCCCTTTGCGGTGGAGGTACGGAGGAAAAATTGGACAAAAATATGAGAAATTAATTAATTATGTACTAAAACTGTCTATTTTATGCTCAGAATACCTTTTCCCTCTCTTTCCTCTTTTTAAAATCCTAGGTACGCAGCTGCTATGATTGGCATACGAACTGCATAAGCACGATGGCAGCGGAACAGATTCCACCTACTGTACGTGTGCCTTTAAGCATAGAAGCTAAGGCAAACTAGTGGTTTTAGTCTGATAGATGCGGCAGAGTTCAACATCTATTTGGGCAGTACCAAAGCGCTGAGCGGTTACAAAGCCAAAGTTAAGCAAGTGGAAAGTCATCCTGGATGGAAGCGATGCAATAAGGACGATTGTTATTGCACAATCGGCAATGATTTAGCCATAATTGAACTCACCAAACCTGTACCGCGAAAACTTTTCACCGCAGGCAACGTGTCGTTCGCGTGTCTACCGGACCCCGACCACAAGTATATGAGTCAGAGTTTCAAGGTCTCTGGGTTTGGATACACCTACCGCTCAAGTACGCTCAACACACTGCTTTTACTACAAACCGATAGATCGCTATCTTGGCAGCTACCGTAGTAACTGTTGAGGTTTAGGTACGTAGATCTCGTTCGTAGTAATTTATCGACTTAAAATTATTTGCAGTTTTTTGCTGATCCAAAAGTTCTCGCTCAGGCTAGGCATCATCCGTAGTGTATAATAAGGGTAGTTTCGTATTGAACCGACGGGACTAATAATTAAAAATATGAAAACAATAAAAACTAAGAATCTAACTTAGGCTTAGTTTAACCAGAAGAGCCTCAAGCAGTGGCGTACCAAGGATTTTGCAAAGCGGAGGTGTAAAATTTGGAAGTTGCCTGGTTGGGCCGCTGCTCAACAAGGGGGAGAAAATTTCGCAAAATTTGCCTTCAAAAACGTGTTTAAATAGCGTCTCAGCTTAAAATCGACAGAAATTACAAGTTTTAGTAGTTTAAAGTGGCCTGATTGGGCTTCTGCCCGACCAGGACGAGAAATTTTTGAGAATTTAGCCTTCAAAAACGCATTTAAAAGGTACTCTGAGCATAAAATAGACAGTTTTTGTACATAATTAATTAATTTCTGTTATTTTGTCTAATTTTTTCTCCCTACCTCTGCCGCAAAGGGGTGTACACATCCCAACCCTCTGGGCACGCCACTGGCCTCAATACTACTGTAGCTCCCTGGGCAGCGACGTACGTAGTTGTTTTGCTAACCTCTGACAAGCAAGCAAACGTACGTACGTATTGTTGAGGTAGCGAGCCAGGAGGGGTGGCAGAGCTAATGTGGACCATCCTGGAACCGATGCCCTACGAAAAGTGCAACCAGACACACGACGGACACTTGCCAAAGGATGTGCTTTGCGCACTGGAGCGCACTACCGATGTGTGCGGAGGTGATTCGGGCAGTCCGTTGGTACAACGCAACCGCAAACACCGATTCGCAGTGGTTGGCTTGGTGTCGCAAGGAGAGAGATGCAGCACTCTACAGAAGAATGTAGAAGTGCATCTTGAGCAAGATTATGCCGGGGGAGTCTACACTGATTTGACTCACCATCTGCAGTTTATCTGTCAACACACTGGCGCCTGTTACACTTTGTCTAAATAAACTTTGTTTCAAATGCAAATACGTACAGTAAACTGCTAAAGTGTGCCTGCTAAATGCTTGTATGTACTATGTACGTACTACAGGATTTGTCAAAGTGATAGAACCCTTTCAAAATCAGCCTAGTCCTTTACAAGAGCGAACACTGAATAACACCAATAACTAACTTCAAAAGCACGAACAAATTTTGCTCGCCTTTTACGTTTGACTTGTCTTCGCCGTGTGAGGCGCGTTTGCGATCCTGTGTTATTTAGTGCCTCTGGGCTGGGAGGGTCAGGACAACAGAAATCTGTTTAGAGAGTAGACGAATAAAAAGTTAGTGTTCGTCTAAGCAGTGACTTCGAATGAGTTAAAACTGCTCAGTCCGCATTTCTGAACCGATTGAGCTGAAAATTGGAAGGTATTTTTTGTTAGTCTAGACCGCGCGACAATTTGATTTTGATTATGGAGTTGAAGCGTGGGCGGAGCCTGGCCGGCCTGCCAAAGGCGGATGCAACAGCTTGACAGATGTTATTTACGTACGTACGTACGTCCAAGGTGCACTGGAAGAGTAGTCGAAAGTGTTACTTTCTTAATCGGAAATGCGGGAGCTACAACAATACTAATCTTTTTCTAGGTAATTGGCGGCGACTGTCAAAAGGATAAAGAAGAGACGACATCAAAATCAATAACAGCTGACCCTCCCATTAGAGGGTAGAGTTGTGCTGCGTTCACGTGGTTGAGAATCGGTTCGATAACGCAGTGTAAAGTCTAGGGCTCAGCTTGCAGAGGCCTCTGCGTCCGACGTCTTGTTTACACTTAAACACCTTCAAAGACGTTATTATAATGGTCTCCTGTATTTCCGCAAAACTCTGGTTCATTTCTGGCGTTCTGTACATAGGTCTGACCATGCCTCACACAGTCTCCATGTACTTTCCCAACAACGCGCAAGAAAGCATGGAAGCTTACCTGAGACAGAGTATTCTCCCCGACAATTCTACGCTTACCGGTACTCTGTCTATCACGTCTCCGTATTTGCAAATTTGTATTCTTTCAGACGGCAGCATGGACCAGATGTGGTCGTTGTTTATCTCGCAGGTATTTCTGGGGAATATGATCGGTGGCTTTCTCATGGTTCCTTTGGCCGATAAACTTGGCAGAAGGAAAACATTGCTAATGATGATACTGGTGAAATTGCCTGGAAATGTGCTGCAGTTTCTGGCTAAACCATTGAACCTGTGGATCTTTTTGTATCTAGGAAGATTGTGGGAAATGATTGCGCTTGGAATTACTGACTTGACACTACAGGTAAGCAATTTTGAAACCATTCATTTTAGGGATGGGCAATAATGATTAAACCTAGCCAAACTTCGGTGATTTCAGGTGTTTGTGTGTGAAATTTCGACCCCGCAAACACGCGGAAGCTTGGGCAGTTTTGCCTCGATTTCCATTTCCGTTGGTGCTCTGCTTTCCGTGACGTTGGGTCTGGACGAAATTCTGGGCTCCTCAACACTTTGGCCGTTTGGATTCGTTGCCACTTTGCCGCTCAGCTTATTAGCATTTCTGCTTCTGATCTGGATCCCGGAATCACCAGTGTTTTTGGTCAGTTCCAGCACAAAACACATCGAACTGAAACAGTCCTTACTGTTTTATCATGGCAGCGATCAGAACCTGAGCTCTGTAATCGCCGACAATTCGGTCAAGTGCAGCTCCAGAAGGCCTGTCTGTCCTTCAATTTTTGCTTTGCTGGGCAGAAGTCAACTTCGAAAACCCGTTCTCATCGCTGTTGTTCTGTCTTTGATTCGATCTGCGGGATTTAGGTACGCTATGCACATTTTTACTCTAACTGGTCGGATTTGCCAAAATCCGAGCTATTTCTTTGATGAATTGAAGAAACTGTACATGTACGTAGAAACTCTGTTACAGTTTACCAAGAACAGTGTTTCAGCAGTTCAATTGCTGCTTACACAACGGGTATGTTCCACGAGACAGGTTACACCGAACACAAGGCGCAACTGACTACAGTAATTCTGTTCGGTGTCGGTTTGATTGCGGCCTTGCTGTGCATGGTGACAGTGGACCGTGTGGGACGGCGAGCCCTACTGCTGAGCAGTGTGTGCGGCACGTCCTTCTGCTGGTTGGCCATTACAGTCGCAGCCAAGCTGCCTGTCCCCCTCTCGCAAACAAAGATGACCACCGTCACTGTCTGTCTATTTGCCTCTCAGCTACTCAGCACAATTGGAATTCGCAGTCTGGTTCCGGTAATCGTGCCGGAAATCTTTCCCTATCGGTTCCGTGCGTCTGGTCGATCTCTGGCACGAATGGTGACCAGTCTCACTCAGATCTTGGTCTCGTACGTGTTCTGGCCACTGTTTCGCTATTCCCAGTCGACGGCCTTTGGCATTCTGGGCGTGGTTTTACTGGTCAGTTTGGTTTTTCTGGTGCCCTGCTTTCCGGAGACCAAGAACAAACAGCCGAGCGAGATTTTTGCTCCCGAAAACGTCAAACTTACGGATCAAAATGAAAACAAAACTTTACACTGCTGATATGTATGGAACGTCTGGTTTCCGGCAAAAATTAGTTTCAAATTCTGAAGGAAACAAATCTGACGGTTTCCTGTATTTGAAAGTAATTTTCTTGGCCTGCTTTGGGCAGAGCCCATGTATATAAAACCCGATACATCGCGTCATGCTATCCATTCCAGCGGCCGGCCGTTAATTGGAACTAATATAAAAATTGCTACGTGCAGATGCAATTTTTGACCGACTCTAAACGGTTGGATAGACAGACTGGCGTAAAACAGTCAGGGAAATAACAACAGATCATGGCAACAGCGGTATTATGAATTCCAAATATTGCCATTCCGTTGCTATTTTCCAAACTACTATAAAATATACTGTACAATTCGAATCTAACCAACAATTAAGTAACAAGATATGTAAATTGACAAGAAGGAACATTCTGCTCAAAGAACGTGTACAAGCGATTAAGTAGAAACTGGCAAAATTCTAGCACAACAATTTGTAAGGTACCTTCGATTCTAGACGCATGGAAAAACCCGTAGGAACAAGAGAAAACGTGTGCAAATTACAACGATAACACATACTGATACTGTATATAAAGCTTTGGTCCCGGTGAATTTAGGAACTATAACTGCACTCAATTTGGTCACCACTGCACAACTTGAGGGCCACAAAATAAGGCATCAAAGTAGGTTGAACACAACAAATCGACCACACAGCGAAACACCGGTAATAAAGCGCACAACGAAGTAAGTAGCTCATAAACTTGTTCTATATAAGGCGCTCCTCCGGCGGAGGCTTCATCATCTGACCCATCTGAACGCGAGCGCCGCTCATTTCCTGTCTGGACGGACTGTAGGTGCCTCTGGTGGCTCGTTTCTTCCTGGCCATCATCAGGAAGACCAAGCCGCCAATCACACACATCAGCAAAAGAGCAATCAGTATCGGACCGACGATATAGGTGAGCGGGGGTCCCGTCGCTCTGTCCACCGGAACCTCGCACCGAGGTCCGGTCAACTCCACGGGACAGTCGCACTGATAAACTACTTCCTCCTCGCCCGACGGTTTCATTTCCACGCGAGCGTCTCTACATTTTCCCTGGTTCTCGCAGCGATGCAAATACTGAGGACGGGAGGCATTGGTTCCATTGGAATTGGTAGAGGCTTGACAAGGATCGCGGTGACTGCACCGTTTGCCTATGTAGCCTGCAAGATAAATACATCAGTTGCATAATCTACGTGGGTCGTAGGGTAAAGAAAAATAGTAAAAGTCTCTAGAAGCTGTTAACAAGTCTCCTGTTGCGTTTTTAGCTACAGCAACATATTTTAGCACTGAACGAAACCCAAATTTTTCATCTATTTTTCAATGTATCAGTTGAAAAAAGTGAGAGGGAGATACCTCTGTGACAGGCGCAGTCGTAGCTGCCCTGACTGTTGGTGCAGAGGCCGTTGACACACTTGTCAGGGAGCTGACATTCGTTCACGTCTTCTCCGCAGGTTTTGCCAGTGAACCCGGTAGCCTGGCAGCTGCAGCGGTACTCGGCTCTCAAATTCTCACACACTCCACCGTTGAGACACGGCTCCGACGCACACTCGTCTATGTCTTGCGAACACACCTCTCCTACAACAACCCACTTCTATTATTATACAGGGTGTCCCAAAGATCAGAACATTTCTTTTAACTGCCGTTTCCACAAACATTGACCAAATAATTTGAAAACTGGAACGAATGCGCAAAATAGAGAAAATTTAGGGGTTCAACAGACTTGATCTAATCGTGAGAAATTCACTAATACGGTCAACTGGGGCTACTTTGGACACTCGTTTCTTTTGCGGCTGACTGGTGGACAATAAGTAGATTGACAGCTTCAAAATTTTCGTTACGGTATTTTTTGCTTTGTCATTAGCGGCAGAAGTAACCATACATGTAACAGGGGGGTCTGCCCCCCACCCCCACCTGACTTAGGCCAGACCCCCACCAGAGACGATTTTTCCGACACCCCCTCCGATTTTTCTGGCAAGTAAATTTTTGAGCAAACTTTTGCAATTTTTTAGAATTTCAGACACAAAAATTGCCAGAATCGCCTGCAAAACTGCACTTTTTAGCAGATTTCTAGCCCAAAAATTGCGATTTTTTCGATTTTTGAACGTTTTTTTAGTGCCCTACCCCACTCCCAAAATTTTGGCTCAGACCCCCCGGGCCGGCGCCAGACCCCCAACCCCCCTCCCCCCATCGGCGGATGACCTGTTACATGTAAGGAAGTAACGAGTGTCTAAAGTATCCCCAGTTTTAACGTATGTAAAAGTGGGATACCTACACAAACACAGACTTTAGTTTTTGTTGTCAAGGTCTGCTTTTTCATTCAACAAAACCATATTATTCATTTTATTAAGACTGACAGACTGTTTCTACGTACCAGTAACTCCAGGCACACAGGTACAGACGAAGCCAGGCCCTTCCAGGGGTCGCTGACAAGTGCCTCCTTGCAGACAAGGGCTGGAAGCGCAAAAATCCACTTCCTGGTCGCACCGGTCACCTTCGTAGCCGTAGGCGCATTGGCACTGGTGTTCGGTGGGCACAGTGACGTTCTGTATGCAGGTGCCACTGACGCACGGATTAGACACGCAACTGCCTCGGATCTCGCAATTCTGACCTGTAAATGTATTAAGCAGAATAACTACTATGTTCTTTGTTGATACTGCGTGACAAGGAGACCAACCGAGATAATAGTCGAGACATTTACAGACGTAAGAGCCGAGTAGATTTTCGCACTTTCCACCGTTCACGCACGGTCCTGACGCACACTCGTCCACGTCATCGGAACAGGTAGCGCCTTGCCAACCTAAACAACAATTACTATGGTTAGCGTAATTGGGCTCAGCTACGCCGTCGCCTAAGATCAGAAAATCAGAGAATTTACCTTGTTGACAAGTGCACTCGTAGCTGGCCACCTTGTCGATGCAAGTTCCGTTATGGAGGCACGGATTGGAAGAGCACTCGTTTATTTCGTCGCCGCAATTTCTACCTGAATTTTAAGAAGAACTCAGTTAGGCAGCCAAAAGCGAGAAGCTGAAAGTGCCGCACCAGCAAACCCGGCGGCGCACTGACAAGCGTAGTCCTGTATTCGCGTTTCGGAGATGCACTCAGCACCGTTATGGCAGGGCTGATTGGCACAGTAGTCTATGGCGCTCTCGCACGCTTTGCCAGTGTAGCCGGGCACACACGCACAACTGAACGACTTGCGACCATCGCCCAATATCATATCTTCACAGGTGGCACCGTTTCGACAGGGACTACTTGCACAGTCAACTGTTATCTGCAACCTCGGACCACTGAGCACCGTCATTCCATCCCAAATAACTTTAGGATGCCGTTTCAGACACACATGGGCCGAGGGGTGAGAGGGTTTTAACCCCGCGCCGGCCAACACCCATTTGATCGGTCTTACCCCCTCCGAAAATCCGGCGACCTTTTTTGGGAAAGCTGTTTTATACTCTCCATTTTTTCCGGCTAATGTATGGTTTGAGGTATAGCAAGTAGACTGGACAGCCAGATTGTTACATGGGCTAGGGGGTTTGGGGCTACCCCCCAGCTAGAAAGGCCAACCCCCCCCCCCGAGACAGTTCAGGGACCCCCTGACGAAAAATGCAAGTAGTAGTAGTAGCGGCTCCACTACAAACAAACTGGCTAGGAAATAACTAATTTTTGGCTTAAAATTCGCTTGGAAAAGCTTTTCAAAACGAATTTGGCGTTTCCACTACTGATATTTAAGAGAAATCGGTGTTTTTGGATGCCCTTTTATCGTTTTTTTGCTTCTTTTTAGCTCTAAAACGCTATTTGCCAGCTTAAAATAACGATTTTTAGTCTCCTTACTGAAAAACCGTGCTAAAAACACATTTCCAGGTGTTCTGGAGCTTTTTAAAATTTTGGACCTTCCTCTGGGCGAAACCCCCTTCGATACCCCGCCCACCTGACGGAAAACTCCCCCTCCCCCACGCCGGCCGGGACCTGTTACATCATCTATGTGACGAACGTACTACAGTCCTCCTTGAACTAAAAATAAAAAAATCAATCTATTTCTCTACTATGAGGATGTACGATTCCAAGTTAATCAATGTCTACCTTTCAGGTTTGCATGCAAAAAAAGACGGAAAATGGTGACTAGAGATTACACAGGTGGCGGGGCATAGGTTTGGTGATTCAAACAAATACAGTATAGATAAAAAAAATGTCCCATCGCTTTTTCGGCCTTCACTCAAACGTTTCTTTCTCAGTCACTTCTTTACCGATTTGGCTCAAATTTTCAGCAAAAATTAACAACATGGTTGGCTAAATATTCTGCAAGTGTGGTGCCAAAATTCCGACTAATACTGGTTTTATGACCCGAAAACTAGGAATGAGGGTGGTCCACGCAAATTTAATTTTTTTCGGTAATACAAGGAGTACAGTCCTGAAACTTGCAGGAATGATTGGTGTTGCTATTGGGCATAACATACTAAGCGGGCAGCCCTGCAGCTCAAAGGGCACTAAAATGGGGGAATTTCACAAACATGAGTGAAAATCCCATAGTTAAGAAATCTGCACCTTCTAGAATCAAAGCACTGAATCTGTTGTTAATCAACATAGATTGTAACAGGAAGTTCGACAAATAAATGAACCTGATATTTAAGCTCTGTTCCACACCATAGTAACCATCCCTGCAGCGTTTTTTGAAAATTGAAAATCTTTAGAATCGTCATTTTGCCGGTTTTACGAAGAAAAGTCATATTTCGTCATGTCTTTGAAATTCCCCCATTTTAGTGCCCTTTGAGCTACAGGGCTGCCCGCTTAGTATGTTATGCCCAATAGCAACACCAATCATTCCTGCAAGTTTCAGGACTGTACTCCTTGTATTAACGAAAAAAAATTAAATTTGCGTGGACCACCCTCATTCCTAGTTCTCGGGTCATAAAACCAGTATGAGTCGGAATTTTGGCACCACACTTGCAGAATATTTAGCCAACCATGTTGTTAATTTTTGCTGAAAATTTGAGCCAAATCGGTAAAGAAGTGACTGAGAAAGAAACGTTTGAGTGAAGGCCGAAAAAGCGATTGGACATTTTTTTATCTACAATATACTGTATTACTTTGCTTAAAAATAATCTTCGAAATAAGTTGTTTCTAGAAAAGTAGTCATACCAGTATCTCGCACATATCTCCCGTATAGTTGGCGTTGCAGTCGCACTGGAACCGACCAATCAGATCGCGGCAGAGACCGTCGTTTTTGCACGGGTTCGAATCGCACTCGTTTATTTCCGTTTCGCAGCTAAAAAACAAACGCACGAGGCATGCCAATGCTTGCTACTCTAATAAAAAATAAGTTTTACAATTGTCCAGTGTAGCCGGGGTTGCACTGGCACGTGTACTCTTGTATGCCATCGACGCATTGACCATTCTCAGTGCATCCATTACCAACGCAATCATCGATATTGATCTGAAATCAACCAACAACGCTGAATATTCGTACGCATTCCAAAATTTCGCTATTACAGTCAGGCACTTAACGCTCTTTATGGTATTTGCTAGAAAGCCTCCAGATGGAAGCAAGAAAGAGAAATCAATTTTGGCAACTACGCACCCTCCCTTCAGGCAGTTACACTGAACACAAAATTTTTGCAAATTTTCCTCGAAAATTTCGATTTTTCTTTACAATGTTATAGTCGAAAAACAGTTTGTTTGTCGAAAATTCGATTTTTACCGAGGAATTTTAGCCGAAAATTTGCCGCCGAAAATTTGCAGCTATAGCCAGGCTGACCTGGAGACGCACGGAGACCTGGCTGCATACATGTGCATGGGGGGTGCCCAGAGGGGGACAGGGGGGGGACGAAAATAAAAATCTACCAAACGTTGCTAGAGGATGCTAGAAAGCCTCCAGATGCGTTTTTAAGCCATAGAAATCAATTTTGGCAACTACGCAACTACGCACCCTTCCTCCAGGCAACTACGCACCAAATCCGAAATTTTTTCAAATTTTCCTGAAAATTTTTGTTTTTTTGGCAATGTTTCTGTCGAAAATCTGATTTCTCCCCGAAAATTTTTGAATTTTAACCGAAAATTCCGTATTTTTACCCGAAATTTTGGGCAAAAATTTAAATTTCCCGCCAAAATTTTAATTTCCCGCCGAAAATTTGCACCTATATCCAGGCAACTACGCACGGAGACCTGGCCGTCACCCCCTGAGCCGCCGACCATGCACATGTATGCCTGGCTGTCCCCCCCCTGAGCTGCCGACCATGGACATGTATGGCCACATGTATCTATCATGGGTAGGGGTACCACAATATGGTACCATATGGTGCAATTAGCCTAGGTGCCGGTACCATAATGGTGCCAGTACTATAAACGGCGTTAAGTGCCAGCCTGTACTACTGCTTTGAAACCAAAATACGTAGACGGTAAGACAAATTTAACTTAATAGATTATTGGTACCTCGCAAAGAGCGCCCATAAATCCGGCTAGACAAGTACACCTTCTGGCGTTCCACAGATCCTCACACTTAGAGTCGTGCTGACAAGGCCCGTTGAGCGGGTGCGGCGATGTGCATTGCTCCTCTGCGTGACACCCAGAGAGCAGAAAGTTGCTGTGACTGGGCTTGAAATGAATCTGGCCAGGTCTGCCATACTGAGTGGCGTCGTAGAAACTGAGCAGTGGCAGCTGCGTACCGAACGAAACGTTCTTCAGACAGCCCTCGAATCCCTTGGCAAAATGCAGTCCCTCCTCCGGTCTGTCCGGAGTGGAGCCGACTATCAAACTGCCGCCAGCAGTGAAAATGTCACTCAGCGGCTCTGTCGGCTGGCCTTGCAGATAGAGGGCGCTGGTGTCGTTGTCCACATTGACATAGGACTGTTCGGTGAGCAAGGTGACTTTGACCGAGTGCCACTGGCCGTCGGAGACGTTCACCGAGCGAGTGATGTTGGCGTTTTCAATCACCGACTGGCCGAGTTTGTAACTGAGTGCCAGGCCGCCGCCTTGCAAGCTCAGCAGCAGAAATTTGTCCGCAAAGATTGCGTAGAAAAGCACGCCGGCCGCTGATCGAGTGCGCAGTTGTAAGGAGAAAGTGTAGAACATGGCCACCGGCTCTTGCGAAGACAGAGTGTACCTGATGTAACTGTTCTGACGGAAGGTTGCTGCGCTCAGACCTGCAATTAGATCTTTCAATAGAGATAGACAGACATCAAGCAGACAGACAGAAACTTACATAAAAAGCCGGTCTCTGTGTTGAGACAGGACGCATCGGTTGGACAAATTTCTGCTGTGGCACAATGATCAACTTTTGAGCAGTTTCGACCGCGCCAACCCAGGCCACACGAGCATCTACAACAGGTGAGATTACTGAACGTTGATTATTACGCAAGCCTTTTAAACAGTAGTTACATTGCTGGCCGTCTGAATTTTATGTTTTTTTCTCTAGGACTTAGACTGGTTGTGAAAGCAAAGATGAACTTGACAAAGATGAAGCACTCACTCGTAATCATTGAACGTAACGGTACAAGCGGCACCATTCTCGCAGGGGCTCGATTTGCACGTGTCATCAGAAACAGTTCCTTCGATCAGATTGTTCAGTTGTGTTCTTCCAACCGTCGGCGCATCCACCGTCTGGCCGCCGGGCTTAGCTTTCAGTGGAAAGAAGACCACGTGTTGTCCGTTCAGTCTCACGTCTTGCATAGTTCCTTTGAAGGCAGTAGCTGTAGTGAAAGCCTCTGGATTAATAACCGCAACTCGATTGCTGATCAATTCCGGCACTAGTTGGTCCTTTTTATCTGTCTGTCGTTTCAGTCTACCGGGAGGGGTGGGGAAGGGAAGAGGATAAGCGCCCAAGAAAAAATTCGGTGCCAACAGCGGATGGGCGAAGCGATTCTCCAACTTCCCTTCAAACGCCAACACTCCGTCGACGAATCCCTGCAGACTGTTTTCCTTCCGAACCAATCGCACCGAGTGAACCTGTCCATCGTCTACGCGATTTCCGCCCATGAACGAGCTGATCTCAGTGGGACCCAACTTTACTCTGGCCAGCAGTTGGCCATTGCTCAGTTGCATTGCAATAAAGGTGTCCAAATCGGAGTTGGGGTTGGCTTCCGAGCCCAAATAAGCCAAAATTCCGTCCGGTTCTCGCGTTCTAATCAGCATCGACAGATCGGTCTCCAACTCCAGCGACTGCTGCTCGTCGGTAGATAGTTGAATCTGCGCAGAACTGCGGTTGCGTTCAAAACCGAACGTAGCTTCCGGGAAACTGGCGGCGCAGTTGGGAGGCAAGTACGGGCGCTCACACTCACATCTGAACTGGTTCCACAGATCCAGACACTGACCGTGCCCACTACAGGCGGCCGGGACGCATTGTTCTGTTCGCTGACAACCCAGTTCGACATTAATCGACGAACCGACTTGCTGGGCAGGAATCACAAACATTTCGTTGACTTGAATGTCTCTCAAGCAGCCCATAAAACTTTTCTGAGACGGCCGGCCGCCCCCGAACTTCACATTGAACGGCTTGTTCTGCGCTTGTGACAGCTGTTGCATAGTATGGTTTCGGACGAACAGATTTTGACCGTTCGAGTCCAACAGTGCCAACGAGACGTCCTGTCCCTTTTGCGTCAACCGAACCGAGTGCCAATTGGCGTCGGTCACAGTTGGCCAATCAGCGCCGTCGACCGCTCTGGAGCCGAGCCAGTCCAGCTCTAACCGGCCGTTCACCAATTCCAAACTGAACACCGGTCTACTGAGCACGTTGTCGCCGGCCACCAAAACGCCGTCCGACACAGTAGTCCTTAGCGCCAAGTTCAACTGGAAGTCAGTGAGGCCGGCATTGTTGATGTAGACCAGCAACGAGTCGCCGCCGAACCCGGCCGTGGTGTCCAGTTGGCAACTAACACCAGTCTTGCCCGGCGCACACTGACAGCGGAAGGAGTGGAGTCCATCGTCGGTTAGGAATGGTACGCAGACGCCGGTGGGACACGTCTGACCTTGGCACCCGGTCAGCTCTACGTCACAGCTGGCGCCGGCCCAGCCACTCTTGCACAGACAGCGGAATCCGGGACTCAGATTCAGACAGGAGTCCGAGTTTTCCGGATTGCATGGAGGAGGCGATTGGGCGCAGAGATCTAATTGTTGATCGCAGAGACGGCCAGTGATGCCAGCGTCGCAAAGACAAGCGAACGAACCGTCCTCGGTTGGTAGGCATTGAGAGCGAGTGGAACAGGGATTCGGTTGACAGCCGGACTGGGCCTGTTCGCAGGATTTACCGGAGAAACCAGTTGTACACAGACATTCGAAGCCAGCAGCTGCTGAATAGTCGAACTGGCCGGACAAGACGCCTGAAAATTGTTGAACCAACACCATAAATTCCTAACTAACTGATACTTGCATGATAGAAGTATAACTGAAAAAATCATCATAAAACTAAGCTACCGCTTTGGTAAGCCGTCCTGTTGCTGCGCTCAACGCAGGTAGCACCGTTGAGACAATTAGCCGTGAGACACTCTGGAATGTCCACCTCACACCGACTGCCCACGTAGGCGGGCTGACACACACATTGACAGCTTCCATCAGGGGCTACCTTGGCTGTGCCTGAAACACACAAATCCAATAAACACAAACATCCAATACTAACGTTTTTCTAAGGAAAATGGCGCTGAGCTCAACGTGCAACTACGATCAAAAACTGCTTAAAAACGTTATATAAAATGAAAAATATTCCGACTAACTCCAGTACACGACAAAACATAGCAATTTGCTATATGCACCTGACCAATAGGGTATTAAACGTCACAAACAACCTCTACCTTACTACAGCAAAACTTCAATTTGGGTTCGTATATGGAAAACGGTTGAAAACTACTCAGCCCATCCACATAGCACTTAGACTACAGTCGTACCTCCGTTCTGGCATTGAAAAGCAGAGCAGAAGTCGGTGCCCGGTTGATCGCACAAAGCACCTCCGAACCGGCCGGTACAACTGCACGTAAAACTGAAACCGACACTACAAAATGGCTTGCAGCTGAGTCTGAGTGTATAACGAACCCTGACTGTCGCGTCGAATCGGCTAAGCAAGTGCCTTGACCGCACGGATTCGGCTGACAGACATTCTTCACAACTAGCTCACATCGCGAGCCGTTCGTACCGGCCGGACAGACGCAGTTGTAGCCAGATGCGCTCAGTTTGCAAGTGCCGCCGTTCAGACACGGACTGCTAAATTGACACATTGTACAGTACTACCCTCCTACAAGGCACATTATGTTTCGTTCAACGTCTGTAGCAACTGCACCTACCTCAATAGATGATCCTAACCATACATGTAACAGGGGGTCTGCCCCACCCGATTTAGGTCAGACCCCCCAGAGACGATTCTTCCGACCCCCTCCGATTTTTCTGGCAAGTAATTTTTTGAGCAAATTTTTGCGATTTTTTGCAATTTCAGACAGAAAAATTGTAAAAATCGCCCGAAAAACAGCACTTTTAGCTGTATTTGAGCCCAAATTAGCGATTTTTGACAATTTTTAGCCGAAAAATTGCGATTTTTTAGCGTTTTTTGTGCCCAACCTCCTCCCGTTCGGCGGACCTGTTACATGGTATTATCCTAACTAAAGTACGATACGTGTACGGCTGAGGTTCAGTTGCTTGCTAACATAGCTTGTTGGAGATCCAATATTATTGCACAGTCGAACCTTTACGCTTTTCTAAGTTCCGACACTATCTTAAAGCATTACAGCGCATCTTCACAAGTTCAACGAAAATTTGTGATAAAGCGTGCTGCACTTAGGAGGTTTGACTGTACTGTGTTGTGTATATCACTTATGGAGGTGCGCTGTACGCTATAAGATAGGGTCGGTACCCAAAACGCGTTGCACGTTTACGAAGGTGTTGCACCTACGGATGGAGGTCGACTGTACTTTTACAAGCAAAATACAGTTTGCAAAAAATGACTGTAATGCATGAAGAAAGAAAGAGAACCAGCCACCTTACCCCTGATGACAGTCATCGAGCGTTCGTTGACAGTTCTGACCGGTGAAAGGGTAGAGACAGAGACAATGGTAGCGGTTACTGCTATCTACACAGAGGCCGCCGTTCTGACACGGACTCGACCAGCACTCGTCGATGTCGATTGTGCAGTTGGTGCCGGTGTAGCCCGGGTGGCAGTAGCACTGGTAGGAGCCGACGAAGTCCTTGCAGATGCCGTACTGACACGGACTGAAAGGTGAGGAAAGGTGAGTGTGGTGGACAGACAGACAGATAGATAGAGAGAAGAGACCCAACTCGCCAAACAAACAGACAAGCAAGATTAGCAAAACAGACAGTCGCTCATGCGCGCTATTTGAAACGATTAAGTGTCCGTTTTCACTATACTACCAGCAAACAAACACACACGCGAACAAACTTGTGTTCGCTCTGTCAGACTAAATATGTATATCTATGCTGCAATCGAGGAAAGGGATAACAAACCGTAGTGTGATACACTCGTCCACGTTCTGGTCGCACAATCTGCCGGTAAATCCGGGAGTGCAAAGACAAGTGAAGTTTCCGGGGGTGTCCTGGCAGGTAGCGTCGTTCTTGCAGGGCGATGCCAGACACTCGTTGACGTTCTCGGTGCAGCCTAAGCCGAACCATCCGACCGGACAGCGACACTCGTACTGATTGACCGAGTCCACACAGACGTGTCCCTGTTGGGGGCACTGCACGCCTGCGCAATCGTCGATGTTGATCTAAACTATCGATTTTATTTTATCAGCGCGGTAACGGGGATCATTCGAATCTAGAAGGCAGCTCAGAGAGAAGATTAGGTTATCATGTTTCGTTCGCTTGATGACTAAAGCTTTCAGTTGGTTCCGAACTCATCATAGCAAAGTACCGATTTGATTGCACAGTCAGGCATTTCTCTATCACTGATGCTGAGGATATAATAGTAGCAGCACAGCACTGATACTATCATACAGTGAACGGTTCTGCAGAGCACCAAATAATATCCAGAGTCACTAAATCCAGCTATTAGTTCATCGCCAGGCATGCCATTTCCTTCTTTTCTTTTCTTTCCTTTACGATTTGTCCTTACTAGGAAAGAGCAACAATTTTAAACTTGTCTAAGTTTTGAACTAAACTTCAGCTGGAAACGAAGGCTCAAATTCTAAAAACTATTTCTTGGAAAACTGGCAAAAGAAAGGTCGTAGAAAAATCAATTGAGTCTAGTTTGTTGATGCGGCAGGTGTGAGCCCCGTGAGTATTCAGCGTAAGCGTAAGGAGAGCATAAGTCGCGTCTTGGCCATGGGTAGTTTACGCTATCGCAGGAGCCGCTCAGCCTGCTTTAGCAGTTTGGTGTCCTTTTCATTCACCAAGCGTGTTTGAATAGACGTTTTATAATAATATCCCGTGTGTACCGGCGGCTCCGGCATACGTGAGAGCGGTTGTTTGTGGGTTCCAAACCGGTCGAAGCGACTAGAAGTAGCGACGTATAAAGCCCAACCCAGGCCTCCGAAAGCCGGTGATGGCCAGTAGGTAAATGGGAACCGAACCGGAGTTGCCGTTGCACCAGAGGCAGCAAGCGTGAGGGTTGTTTGAAGGCAGGGCTACCCCATTGAAGGACTCTGAAAAGAGCGAGGGGTCCTGAGCTGTCCGAAAGGACAGTGAAACTCAAAAACAAAACAAACAAACATAGCATCGACAGTGTAGAAATGCCTGACTGTTGTATGCTGTGAATTGCGGCATATATATAGATACCTCGCAGTTCAAGCCGGTAAAGCCAGGCAGACAAGCGCAGGTGTATCCTGCCGAGGGCGGGAAGCTGTTGCACTGCGCTCCATTTTGGCAGGGATTGGATTTGCAGGCATCGTAGACCTGAAATCGATCAGATGCGGTTGGCACGGTAATAATGACCGGTTATGAATCTCTGATTTTAGCCCAAATACAGGTTGTTTGTAATACGTCCCTGGCCTATACAACAACTGCGCTTTTTGCTGTCAAATTACACAACGCCTCCAAATACATCATCGCTGACCTCATTGCAGGTCGGACCGCCCCAGGCCGGCGGACAGTTACAGGCGAAACCGTTGACTTGGTCAAGGCAGCTGCCTCCGTGCTGACACGGCCGACTCGCACACTCATCCATGTCCACTTCACACACTCTGCCTAAACATAATACGCGTCCAATTGGAACAGATGGCTGGCCATTCAGTTCTTTGTGCGCGTCCGTTTATAGACTGGTAGGTATCCGGATTTTCTTTTGCTCCGTCAAAATAAATCACAGCCTACCTGTAAAGCCGTCGCTGCATCGGCACTCAAAGCCGCCGGCGAATTCGAAGCAGACGCCGTCGTTGAGACAAGGCGACCTCTGACACTCTTTGACGTCCAGTTGACATTTGTCGCCCGTCCAACCTGCCGGACACTGACACGAATAGCCCGGCGCCAACTATAACAACAAACAATTATAAATAAATAGAAATCACATGAGCTGTCAAATTTGTCAGCCTGCCGTACGTTGGATGCAAGGCAGGTGCCGCCGTTAAAACACGGTCGCTCTTTGCACATGAAATCTGAGGCAGATGACGAATCGTTGATTTGAACGGTCGTGCCAACTGGCAAACTGGGGTTCGGATTGGGCAACGGTTGCGTTGTTCCGTCGCCATCGTCAAGAAAGACACAGGCTGCTATGTTACCTCTCTGCACGCACCTGAAATTAATTTTGTTGGATGAGTATCAAGTGTCTCAATAATAAGCTAGTGTTTTTTAATGATTTCTCTGACGCTAAAATTGTTATTGACGTTAAAATTACTCGGTAAGCATTAGAAACCCCACAAACCGCAGACTTATGCAAGCCCAATAGACCGTCTCAAGGAGTAAATGGCTCTCTTACTTTTGTCCCAAAGCGCACTTGAGGCCGAGACAAGGGTCAACGGTGGCCTGTCGGTTCTCGCAACGCACACCAGTAAAACCAGAAGCACATCGGCAAACAGTGGTAACATTGGCAATGGAGATGCAGGTGGCTCCATTTAGACAGACGGTGCTGGCGCAGGCGTCTACGGTTGTTTCGGGCAGGGCCGATTCGCATAAATCACCTGTGTAGCCCGCCGTACAACGACAGAAAAATGTCCGCAGCTGCTACAAAAAGACCGAAAAGATTTGATTAGATTCCTTTGTAGAACTTCGTCAAATCCTTACCGAGTTAACGAAACAAGATCCACCGTTCAGACAGACATTGGTGACGCAGGATTCTGTAAAACGTAGGTGCAGTTTTCAAAGCAAACAGACCGTCCTAGCCGCGAGGGGAAGGGTCTCGACTCAAGTGTCTTTCGAGAGTTTAGCCCTAAGCCCGCTTCCTGCACTTGCCTTGCTTGAAATTCCTGTCATTAAGTCAGCGGGCGAAACACGCCTCAAATCCTAAACGCATCTTGACTCAACACTTAACGGAGGTCCCTGACACGACGTTTACGGAGCGCGCCGACTAATTATCAGGCCTGAATTGAGATCGCAACCCAAAAAGAGTCCTTTGACACGACAAGGTTAGCGCATATGATCGGTGATTAAAGGACGGTCCCAAGCTGTTCTTTGATTCGATCTAATGCACCCACAGACGAGACGGACGGGGTTGCTAGGCACGCAGCTCGTAAACAAGAGAGAGCAGATTGCAGTTCCCACCCGTCGCATCAAAAGACTTACCGTCGGTGTTGGGCGACCCAGGGAAGAGTGCCGGTTGTGCGAGACTGATGGCAGCCAGATGAGCTGAAACAGCCAGCAGGTGGACGGCGCGCATGGTCAGTCACTGTGTTTCAGAGCCATAATCCGGTTGCAGTTGAAGGACGGGATAAAAGGGAGGCGGCAATTTGCAAACAACACCACCAGCTCAAATGGAGGGTTGTGACACGAGCGATTTTTCTATTTCCAGTTTGTTTAGACGTCTCGCGCTATACAAATTATTCAGCAATGCAAAGAAAGCCACGGCAACAAGATCGAAACGCGCTGGCCGCAGTCAAACAATGTCCAAGCAGGCAGATAGATAGACAAACGTCCAGTCCGACCGACCGACCGGCCAGGTCACCCAGTTAGTCGCTAATTTGGGCGGCAGCCAGGCAGCCAAATACCGAAAGCAAACTTCCGAACGGCGGCTGTTTTGCGCGCCGACCAACTGGCCTGCACAAACTAAGTCCGACTCTGATGACAGCCGGCCGACTGGCCCCGAGGGGCGATCTGGTTTTTGCGTTGTTGCCCGGCCGGATTAACCAGCTCCGAATTATGGTTATTTGGAATATTTTTAACGCCAATTCGCCAGGAACAATAGATCAGCGCGCGGCAGATCCGATTGCATATTTGGCTGGCTGGTGGAATTAGATTTCGCACAGCGCTAAGCCAATTTGTGTCCGGCCGCCGCTTGCGACAATAAATTTCGCGTCGGGAGGGAACATTTCAGGTATAATCGGGCCTATAATTTCAGCCAGTCACGCTACTAATGCTTACGCTTGCGACGTGTCTGTCAGTCTGTCCGCTTAATTGAAAAGTTCCCCTCCCTCTCGGTTGGCAGGAGTGCGTTTCGTTTCGGGGTCAACACACGCACGAACAAGTACTAAAAAGGGCCGCATCGAACAAAGCCTGATAGGCGGGTGTTGTTTGCAAATCCAAAACTCAATAGGCGCGGGAAATACCTTTTAGCCCACTCACTCGGCACGCAAAGTACATAAACCGAGCCTAAACGAACAAAGCTGGGTGCGCCAGACCGTAATTTAGATAGGTCCTTCATTCTAAATCCATAGGTTTTCCAGGCTATTTTTTAGTTGGACTGGACAAAAGTCGCAAATGTTGCAATGTATTTTGATCAAAAAATCTACATGGCCGTTTTGCAAAAAAGAAGAAACTCACCGGGACACTTTGGAATGAAGTTTTCAGAGCACCAAATCGTATCAGCGTAGTCGGTCGAATTATTCACTACAAACGGAATGTTGGCGTACACAACGGCCACGCACAGAGGCAATTCGGCGGCTTCGATGCTTAGCGAAGAAAGATTATCCTTGGAACGAGATTCGGCGTTAATTGTCACAGATTCGAGCGCATTCAATCCGATGAGAGAATGAGATTTTGTGGCGACGACGGAGAGATTGTTCCAGATATCGTTCTGCCAGGAATTCTCCAAATGCACTCTCAGATCTGAGGCAAGGGAGGCGGAGACCGAGCCGTTTCCGCCGAGATCCAACGTGAGAGCAGAGTCAGAAATGCCAAAACGAGCGCCAAGCAGCCGCCCGGAGTTAGTGGAGTTGCGTGAGCAAGTAAGAAAACTGAGTGACACTTGTGAACTGGCAAACAAACAGCTGAGTCGATCGAATGACACCAAAATACAGAGCAGAAAAGATGCACCCGACATTATTTGGTCCGTGGTTCGGTAAGTAAAAGGCCGCCAAGTGAAAACGAAACCAAAACCTGAAACAAAAGTTTACTCAATGAGTCGACCGGTAGAACCGGTAGCGATGCGCACATAGTAAATAACCTTAAGCACTCCCCTACACAACCGTCAATCAGACTCAATTAACCCACCGCCTTATAATCTATGTAGATGCAGACAGGTAAGCTGCTCAACGACCGAACCAAATAAATTTTTAAAGCAGCCGCTTCGCATCTGTCCGAGCACACGCAATGCCTGTGCCCAAGGGAAATTCTCGATTTAGGGTCCATAAAATGCAAAAGGACACAACAATGAAATGAGGGCCCTACCTACGTCAATAATACCGACAAGTGAAAAGATAGCGTTAAATTTCCACATTACGCGCTTAACACGCGCACACAGGAGGACTGGCATCATCGGAAGCGAAGATTACAATTTGGGATGGAACCGGACAGAAAATATCGAATAGAATTTCCAAAACCGAATAATACCAAATAGTAGGAATTTGAAGATTCTGAGCTGTCTGATTCTGAACTGTAAATTATATGTACAATTTTGTTAGCAGGACCAGCCAGCAGAGACCAGAAAATATAGCATGTAGTAATCAGATGTGTAAAATAATAATCAGAAGATCGAGGGCAGTTTTTGATACCACATTTAGTCATTTTCGTTAGAACGTTACAATTCGAGTGATCTCCAAAACTAGGGATGCAAACAGACATGGGCTAGCATTTCGGCTGAGGGGGTAGAATTTCCAACTTTCGGCTGAGGTGAGGGGGTCCCGTAACCTCTCTCGGGGGTGGGGGGTGAGGGGGCTTGGTCTTTTCAGTAGGGATGGGACCGGTATACGGTATTATACGGAATCATACGGCATTATACGGTATTTTTGGCTATACGGTATTATACGGTATTTTTGGCTATACGGTATTATACGGTATACGGTATTCTTTATACCGTACAATACCGTATAGTTGTTAAAACTGAATCAGCAAGATTTTTCATGTCATTTTCGAGCTTTTTAAAGGTCTCAGTACTGTTTTTTGGTTTTGTAAGCAATGTTATCGATTAGAAAAACCCAAAAATCTACCTTTATGGGCAGGTTTTCTGGCTTCCTGAAATGTGATATTACAAGTACTTGTAAAATGCTGAGAAATCTGCAATTTTGCTTTTAAATAAAATCAAAAACGTATTTTTGGTTAGCATTTCACTAACTTGAAGTGAAGCAAATCTGTCCAAAATACAGTTAATATTTATAATAGGCATAATTCAAAATAAATTCAATATATTGTCAGCCTCAGTTTCAAAAATTAAAATAAACAGACAGTACTACTTACCAGTAGGTAGACAAACAAGATCACAATAAAAAAATAGCCGTCTTTCTTTTTTGCAGGAAAGGCCGACCACCAAAAATAATTTGTTTTTGACCAGAACTTGGCGAACTATCCATATACTAGCGTAACTGGGTGTTTTAAAGCGTTTTCAGCATACTATACGGTATACGGTATCATACGGTATCGAAAATGCTATACGGTATACGGTATTTCTATACCGGTCCCATCCCTACTTTTCAGCTAGGGATAACCACCAACCCCCTAGTACATGTATGGGAGGGGATAGGGAGGGGGTTTTAATCACATGGGGGGTCGAGGGGGGTTTCGCCCAGAGGGGGGTACAAAATTTCAAAAAGCTCCAGCCAGAACGTCTGGAAATGCGTTATTTTCAGTAAGAACGCTAAAAATCGCTATTTTAAGCTGCAAAATAGCGTTTTAGAGCTAAAAACAAGCAAAAAATTACAAAAAGGGCTTCCAAAAACACCGATTTCTCTTTACTATCAGCAGTGGAAACGCCAAATTCGGTTTCCAAAGGCTTTTCAAGCGAATTTTAGGCTAAAAAATTAGTGATTTCTGAGCCAGTTTGTTAATACTGGAGAGTGGAGCCACTACTAGTACTTGTACTTTTTGGTCGGGGGGTCCCTTAATTCTCGGGTCTCGGGGGTGGGGGTGAGCAGCTGATTTTTACTGTGCTCATTTCTGATTTCTTATTTCGTAGTGTGAACACTCCGCTTATTTCTTATTTCTTATTGCAGACGCCTTATTTCTTATTGCAGACGCCTTATTTCTTATTTCGTAGTGTGAACCGGGCTACTCGACATGGCTAGATTTCTGTTGTGTTAGATGCAACAAAAACTCTTCCACTGCGGTAAAACTTAATATATTTTCGCTGAAAAAGCAAAAAGCATGGCTTTGCGCTCATTCCAAACAGCTAGCGACCTGTTTATTTACACTTTGTTGAAACTCTTTTTGGTATAAACATTCATTCACGGCGTTGACCTGCCGTATTTGATTTGAGAAATTTGTGAGGTTGAGTGAGTAGTTCAAAATCGCAAAAATAGTATCTTCCTTTTTGGTGGACCAAATTTTCGAAATAGAATTTCTTTCTTACTAATAATACCATTATTAAAAGTTGGGGCTAAAAATTGGGTCATTTTTGGTTTTGGGAAACTTACAGTAGATATAGAATTTTTGGTCAAAAATTATTTTGAAGGCAAGAAATTTTTTTTGACCCGTGTGAGTAGGCCCAGCTGAGAAGTACATTTCTGCGCATTTACATTCAACCATCCTTGAAAAACAAGTTAAAAAGGCAAAAATTAAAAATGCACTGTCTGGCGCTGTGCACCAAGTGACTAACATACTTATTATAGCATTCGGGTCGGACCGATTGATAGAAATGTGCCGCACGAGTGTGTGGGTGGATATGCCAATTTGCTATCGATTAAACATGCTTGATATGATAGCTCTTGCCCAAACTCCAGTACATCGTCTCGTTTCGAACAAAAATTGGACCATAAATTTTCTCTACACTTGAAACACTAATATGCGCAACCATAGCTATCCCAACAACCTGTCATAACTAAATATGTAATCGAATCCCCACTCCATTGAAAATTACAATAAGTAGGTATGGCCAGTGGTTTTCAAAAATTCACGCTACAGCAAAAAAATTATGCTAAAACCGCCGATAACATGGCCGGATACGATAATTTACGAAAAAAACCGCACTTGATTCCATGAAAAATTAGAAAAATGCGATCTACCGGAGATTTCCACTTAGTATCCCCCCACCCCACTTAATAACCCATTGAGATATAACATGGACCCTTCTTCCGCTTTATATCCCATGGGATATTATTTGGCGGCAATGTTTATGTCAATTTTGTAATAAATTTCTTTACACACGCACACTGTATCTATGATAAAACATTGTTCCGGTTAATATCCCATGCTGTTTCCAGTTAATATCCCATGGCTTTGTCCAGTTAATATCCCTGGGATATTAACTGGCGGCAATGTTTTCACTGAGAAACGTGATTTTCCGTGTTATATCCCCTGGGATACTAAGTGGAAAACTCCGGTAAAAACGTCCGTCTGCGAAGAACTTTTGTATGGCGCACTTGGTACCATTTCAAAATATGGGCAACAGATTTGAATAACTCGCGCTACAAGCAAAAATTTGTGCTAAAACGGCAATAGCATGACCGGATGCGATTATTTATGCAAAAAACCGCACTTAATTTCATGAACAATCGGAGAAATGCGGGTTCAAAACAGCCGCGTGGGTCAAATCGCGTAAATTAGTGTTTATAACTTGGTCGCCGTCCCAGCGGTGGCTGATTTTCTATGGCGCGAGTTACGAAGGTGAAACCAACTTGATTGTTTAAAATCTACTAGAAAGATGTGAATATTCGTCGCCCAGCTAAATTAATGCGAAAAAGTATGATTGCAAGTGTTGGGTACAATAAAAGCCTGAAATGGCAAAAATTAAGGGTTACAGAAACTTCAACACCGTTTGTGGGGTTAACGGCAAAGAGCAGAGAGCAAATTCTTATATCATTCGAAAGTTAGAAGTCTACTGTACGTGGAACCGATTGAACATCTTGCGCCAACATTTTTCACAAGAACGAGGAACATGAAAAAAATCCACGAAAATGCCCATATTCAGTAGTTAAGAAAGAATCAAATTTGTGGGGACCATGCCGAAGTGCGGAAAGAAAAAAGCGGTGATATATAGGTAACGAGTTGCGCCGATTTTAAATCCGGTTGAACAAAATTTGAATCAACTCTCCTTTTAGCAGAAAATGGCCATTGAAAAACGACGAATTCAGTTTTCGAGAGGAAAATGCCCTATAACGGCCTAATTATGATTCAAAATGCATCTTATTCGATAGCTCACACTCTGTTTCATATAAATACATCACATCCCCCTATCAATACCGGAACACAAAAAAGCATTTGCGCTTGAAGTTGCAAAAACCGTTTTGGACCACTTTTTTCGCTGTGATTTTGTATTTTCTGTTCCGCGCCACGCGGACGTGCTTTGGCCATTCCTACAATAAGCCCCCTCGGCAAACATAACAGACTCAATTCGCCATAGCTTCTACCTGAGCCAAAGCCAAGCCTGATGAAATCAAACTTTAGTCTATCAAAACCTGAAGTCAACTAGAACAGTTCCGTAGTAAGCATGTATTTCGAAGCCAGCAAAAGCGACAGCACAGTTCGAAGCGTTTCTAATTTATGACGAGGGGCATGTGTGTGTGTGTTTAACTACATTATTTTCGCAAGCAGTCGCAGGGTGCAAGCTTCATGCATTTTTTTTCAAGGTGTGTCTAATAGCATAAGCACACGTATCGTGTGTCATATTGCTGAATTACATGCCTAATTTAAGGAATATTTTTGGTTAAACCAACTTTTATTTCACTGTCACTGTACAGTTTTCCAATCAAAGATTCTCTTTGTACAACTGAGCACAGTAGCTTCTACCCAGAACGTCGCAGTGCATGACGTGAGTGTGGGAATAAGGTCGAATATCGCAGTCATCTCCGGGCTTGCATGGTATCCTTTTTGCAGAATCGGTAATAGAGCAGAATGCACAGTATCATAACTCCAGCGAATACGGAAAGCGCATAAACGGCTATTTCGCCGTCTTCCATAGTTTTTGCCGGCTCCTTGGTGCAGTTGCCAGTGGGGAAAGGAATAGCCGCCGTGGAACTGCAAAGCATCCAGATAGGCGTTATAAAACTTTAACTGAGTATAGTAAGGCATAGCTAGAAAGCAAGCTGGGTTGCTGGGCTTAAAATATTGTTATTGGGAAAAGGTTTTAACAGCAAGCGTGAGGAGAAAATGTCTGCCAACATGTAACTTGCTTTGTTGGCGGCATCAGTTAGCAGGAGGGAGGAGCGCTAATAGATTGACAGCTCTACTAACAACGCTATTACTAGTGACTCAAGTAAAGGCCGGGTATAAACAAAGCTAAAACACGGCCACCGCTCAACTGCCAGGTGCCGGCTCGTGACGAATGAGTGCGAAATCGGTGGCCGCTAAAAAACCGCTACAGCATTCAATCACCGCCCTAACACTTGGTGCCATGGCGCACATAAAAAGCCGGGTTCACAACCGAATTTGCGTCTCAGACCGCCTCGGGCAAGTGGGGTCGCGAGGGCGCCGGCAGAAAGCAACCACAAATCAGGCTTCGGCAACAAACTCGGCAACCGAAATGGCCTTTGCCTGTGTCAGCGAGCCGGACTGCGCGCATTGATCAAAATTACGACCGGAGATTCTCCGAATTCCTATTAAGTCGCATCGTAAAAGCTGCCACTTGGCCGCAGCGCGTGAAGGAGCGCCCACAAACAGCTCGCCAATAATGAGTAGCTTTCAATTGGAAATTAGAAAACCGCAGTTCGCAGCCCTCCAATTGACATTTATCCACTGCTAAATTTAGCTCATGGAACGGGAGACCTAATTTGTGAGCAGTGGCGTACACAGGATTTTGCAAAAGGGGTGTAAAGTTTTTTAAGTTGCCTGGTTGAGCTAGGGCGAAAAAATTTTGCAAAATTAGGCTTTAAAAATGCATTTTAGAGGTATTCGGACCGTAAAATTTACAAAATTAACAGTTTTTGTAGTTTTAATAGGCTTGGTTGGGCTTCTGCCTACCGGGGTGAGAAATTTTCGAAAAATTAGTCTTTGAAAATGCATTTAAAACGCATTCTTGGCGTAAAATAGGCAGGTGCAGGTCATAATTTATTCGTTTGTCTTATTTTTCTGAATTTTTCCTTCCTACCTCCAACACAAAGGGGGTGTATCCACCCTATACCCCTGGGTTCGCTACTGTTTCTGAGTAAATACAATACCGTCAACATTGCAGGAGTTTTTTAGAAGCGCTGTTTTCGCGGTTGCTGGACGACTATTTCAACTTTGACAAAGAACTCGTGAACAAGCAAAACAGTAAGCAAAGATGAAGCATTTGTTGACCTCCGGTCTTTTTGGACAACCTACAGTACAGTACAGTACTGAGTGAGTACAATACAGCAACAGAACTATATTAGTGGGCAAAATTTCGCATAAACTATTTCACCATTGGGTGCACAAGGATGTGTCAACCTACTTTTACTGGATGTGTTACTTCAGCCGATTCCGTCCACAAACAAAAAAGCCTTGCGAAACCCAGCGGGATATGTGAATCACCCTGTACACAATTCCGCCAGCCCGACGGCACTGGCGCTTTACTACGCTATTTTAAGAGTCAGTCTCTGAACTGATCGAGTTTTGCCCCTTTGCCCTATTCAGACCCAAAATTGAAACTTTGGCGCAGGAAGTTGAAAGTTGGTGCACTGATACCCCTTGATGAGTTGTTAAACCACTGCAAAGGAATACCGAATTCGACGCTCCACGCTCGAGATATAAGCCCGCGAAAATCGGCTCTCTTAACTATGGGACCAAAATTTCAAACTCGCATTTCTAACTTACCAGTTGGAGTTTGAAGTTGAAAATTGTGGATTTTACATAACTTTTTGAGTACTTTAAGATTACATAGTCCAATTTCGCTTTTGAGTAAAAAAATGTTTTTCGACCTCCTTTGGCGCCCCATAGCTCGTCTGCAACCCCCCCTAGTCATATCTTTTTATTTCAGATTATTGTAGCGCTATCAATTAGCTACCTTTTCGTATAAAATACGCCGAGCCAGCTGCCCGCGTTTTTGAGAAATATGGCTTCAAAGTTGAAAAACCCCAGACTTTTGCTTTATTTTTTTGTGCATAAAATTTCCAACTATGATTTCTAACCTACCAGTTGGAGTTTGAAGTTAAAAATTACAGTTTTTACACAACTTTTAGAGTACTTTAAGATTATGCAGTCCAATTTCGCTTTTGAGTAAAAAATTTTTTTTCAACCTCCTTTGGCGCCCCATAGCTTGTCTGCAACCCGCCCTAGTCATATCTTTTTATTTCAGATTATTGTAGCGCTATCAATTACCTACCTTTTGGCATAAAGTACATCGAGCCAGCTGCCCGCGTTTTTGAGAAATATGGCTTCAAATTTGAAAAACCCCAGACTTTTGCATTATTTTTATGGCATAAAATTTCCAACTCTGATTTCTAACCTACCAGTTGGAGTTTGAAGTTAAAAATTTATAGTTTTTACACAACTTTTAGAGTACTTTAAGATTACGCAGTCCAATTTCGCTTTTGAGTAAAAAATTTTTTCTCAACCTCCTTTGGCGCCCCATAGCTCGTCTGCAACCCCCCCCTAGTCATATCTTTTTATTGCAGATTATTGTAGCGCTATCAATTAGCTACCGTTTGGTATAAAGTACGTCGAGCCAGCGGCCCGCGTTTTTGAGAAATATGGCTTCAAAGTTCAAAAACCCCGAATTTTTGCATTATTTTTGTGCGTAAAATAATGCAAAAGTCTGGGGTTTTTCAACTTTGAAGCCATATTTCTCAAAAACGCGGGCCGCTGGCTCAATGTACTTTATACCAAAAGGTAGGTAATTGATATCGCTACAATAATCTGAAATAAAAAGATATGACTAGGGCGGGTTGCAGACGAGCTATGGGGCGCCAAATGAGGTTGAAAAAAATTTTTTACTCAAAAGCGAAATTGGACTGCGTAATCTTAAAGTACTCAAAAAGTTGTGCAAAATCCACAATTCTCAACTTCAAACTCCAACTGGTAGGTTAGAAATCATAGTTGGAAATTTTATGCACAAAAAAATAATGCAAAAGTCTGGGGTTTTTCAACTTTGAAGCCATATTTCTCAAAAACGCGGGCAGCTGGCTCGGCGTATTTTATACCAAAAGGTAATTGCTAGCGCTACAATAATCTGAAATAAAAAGATATGACTAGGGGGGGTTGCAGACGAGCTATGGGGCGCCAAAGGAGGTCGAAAAACATTTTTTTACTCAAAAGCGAAATTGGACTATGTAATCTTAAAGTACTCAAAAAGTTATGTAAAATCCACAATTTTCAACTTCAAACTCCAACTGGTAAGTTAGAAATGCGAGTTTGAAATTTTGGTCCCATAGTTAAGAGAGCCGATTTTCGCGGGCTTATATCTCGAGCGTGGAGCGTCGAATTCGGTATTCCTTTGCAGTGGTTAAACAACTCATCAAGGGGTATCAGTGCACCAACTTTCAACTTCCTGCGCCAAAGTTTCAATTTTGGGTCTGAAGAATGAAACTCGATCGGTTCAGAGACTGACTCTTAATACATCGCCATTTAGATTTTTGCGGACTGCCTGCCGACTGGCAGTAGTATAAATGCGGCTGTAGCAAAATCATCTTTGCACACCAAAAAATGTAAAAAAGCACAAATTTTGCGTACCACAATATAACTAAAAACAGTCTCAGCTAAGGCCTGAAGAAGTATGTAAATGGGGTAGGGAGGGATCAGTGCAGAGCAAAGAGAGTCTAACATAAAGAAATATAGAGAAGCGGAGTTGAGGTTTAGGAGGAGTGATGGAGGAGGTGCCGGTGGTGGCAGCGCTGGCGGCAGAGCCGTGCTCGAATCGGCTCTGTGACAAATTACCTACCCTCTTATTAGCCGCACTGATAAGTATAGGAGCGGCGGCACACTTCTCACCACCTCAAAGTCCATCTCAACAAAACTCCTCTCCGCAGCCCAACTACCACTACCATTAGCGTTTGCATTCAAAGCACCGGTGAAAGAGCGTATAAAGACTTCGCAGGTGCAGATAAGCACACAGCCTCTAATACCTAACTGCTTCACATTTTGAATGATTCAGTTGAGTTCTTACGTGTAGGGTGGCGTTTAGTCGATGAGCTTTAGGTGGAATTTTTTTCACCTAATACAACAGCAATTCTTACCCCGATTGTAACAAATCTGGAAATCCAGAATTCGAGATACATTGTGCGTACCTCCGTTCAATAACACTTTTGTTCTTACCATTCTTTCAATTTACCAAATCATTTGTGTCGCGTTCACGAGTTTACTGTTCGTAAAACTCTGAGAAAACTGTGCCTGACTGTGAAGACAACTTACCTACAATGTATCGTCATTCAGATATGGGCTAGCATTTCGGCTGAGGGGATGGTAAATTTTCAATTATTTTTTAGTTAAAATTGGCTATATTAACTTAATCTAGGCATACTTTCATAACAATTTTCTGTACAAAGTTCTTTACGAAAAATTCCTGAGGGGGATAGCGGCAGCCTGATGGGGGCAACGCGCCCGTCAGCCCCTTTGCCCATTTCTGAAGTCATTTGTAGAAATTTAGTAAAACTGTTTAGTTTTTGATCATCACTTTGTCAATAGCAACAACGCATAGATCCGCATTTTTCTGTACGATTTTCGTAACTAATGGCACAAATTTATCAAGTTAAAACAAGTTCACAAATAGCATTTTCACACTGATACATTGTATGTAATAGGTACAAACGAACGGCGGTCTGATAACCAAAAACTGCGGTTTTGTGCAATTAAATCGGCAAAAAATACGTATTGTATGTAGGTGAGAGATAGAGCTGCAGGAACGAACAGATATCATCATTCCCTTCTAAGTATCATACTGAACGCATGAACTGTATATGTTTCCAGAGCGGACCGAAGAAATTGGGTCCGGCAATAAGATCTAGCGATGTGCGTCGCGGAGGAAGAATATAGGGTGGGTGCGGAGTAAATGACGTGTCAATGATTACGTCGCAATGAGCAGTTTCGCGCCACTTGGCATGTGGGACTGCAGTATGCCATGTGTGCTGGTGCAATGGCCAAATGCGCTGTGTTGTAAGCGAGAGAGAGTGGCCAATGGCTGGAAGGTTCCCGTGCTAAGCGACGTCATTCATTAGAATTCGATTGCAGCCAATCAGCAGAGCGCAAATACCATCTGGCCTGATGCAGACCCCCAGCAGCCCCGTCAAGGCCTCGGCACCGTTTTAGCGACCTTTGGTGCATCTTGATAACACGCCGCCGCCCGCGCTATTGCCGCTGCTCACTGCACACCCCACTCCTACGCCGGCCTCTGTCTTACTACACCGGTTTGTCTCTCTCTCTCTCTCTTTCTCTCTCTTTCTCTCTCTCTCTTTCGCTTTCACCCATTATCGACTGGTGGTCTTGCAGATTGATCTGTTCTCCGCTCCACCGCCAAAATGGTGTCCATGGAGGAGTTTATACAGCAAATCCCTAAAATGCTGCAGGTTGGTTATTTGTAGTTAGCGCTTTTTGAATTCGTTTGAAACTGGTAGTATGAACATAGGATTTATGGGAGAATTTTCGCTTTTGATCAACTGTGTCGGCAAAGTCTGTTTTGGCTTTTCGTCACAGGTTTGTAAGCAGTTAGTGTAGTACTTCGCTTTTGCTGCAGGAGTGCGTGCGTGTGAGTTAAGGATTTTTCTAAACCACCGCTCTGTCAAATAATTGGTCGTTCTCAGCGGTCTGAAAAAGGACAGATGTTCCTGGCGCTGGCGAGGCGAGACCTATTATTTGAGAAAAATTGCCGACTGCGTCTGATTCAGATTAGAGTTATTTTGACACTTTGTTTACAACCAGTTTTTGCCGCCGCCGCAAGGTCCATAGGGTTTTTTGACTGAAAATTCCATCAGCTACACAGAGTGTGGGGTGGCAGACCGAGACAAGCGCAGTAATCCGATGATTAGAAAGACTGGGATTGGGTCAGCGCTGTTTGTCTGCAGTTTGCCAGTCTCTCGAGAAAGCCAAACACTTCCACTGACCGCAACAACCGACGCAGACCTGTGAGACTCAAAAACAACCAAAAGCACCCAGCCAATTTTCAACAGGGGGAACAGAAATTCTTGAATCTTGAACATCGTAACGAGGAAGAGAACGTCTTACAAATGTTCAGTCATATTTAGTACATGTTTTTTGACCGATCGTTTATTCGAATCTCCGCCGGAAGGGGGTGTAACACACGTCGCACACCCCCTGGGTACGACGCTGTTCTGAAACTGGATACCAAAACGAGTAGAGCCAGACTAGACTATTATTGCGTAGATAGTAAAATGATTTTAAAAGGAAGAGGGGCATTTCCTAGACATAAAACTGCTGTTTGCGTGCGGGTAAGTTATGTGGACTGCCTTTTCAGTGATTGATTGAAGTCATTCGTATCGTTAACCCATTTAGGGACACAATCTCTATGCACGCTGACCATTAAACAGCAATAACAGATCGAAGCGGGTCAGACCGAGCTGATTACTGTCATCAGGGGTTTGCGTCAAAATGTGACAGAGCAGTTTTCAGCTGGCCGACGACATGCATCGAATGACCGACTACATCGGAGATCTGCGACTGATGACCATAATAATGATGGTGACCGGGTACATCGCCGGCATCGGCTTCCTCATCTTCAAGTACAAAGAGTACTCGGAGAAAAAGATGAGAGCGAAGCGCGATCGCGATCAGCACCGATTCAGCAGCTTTAACCACCGGAACGGAGATCTGATGCACAACGGCCGTCACCACCATTACTTGGACGAAATGGACTGCTGCGACCGCACCCTAAAATCTGTGGTTACGCACGCGGTGCGCGACGAATACCACGTGCCCCCTGGCAAACAGGCTAGTCCTTTACCGCCGAAGGAAGCTGAGCTTTGAGCCTAGTGACTGGCTACTAAAATGGTGCCATGATATAGGGACCGGCAACGGCGGCCATTTTTGCGCCGTACCGCGTGCCTAATTTTCTTCGCGCGTTTTCACCACATTGGTGTCGCGGCGGTCAAAATCATCTTTTTTTAAAAAATGCGGCTAGAAAAGCGCGTTCTTTTTTTATGGTTATTTGTTTTGATTATTTTAACATAACTATTCACCCAAATCGCCTTGGTATACGCTAAGCTGCGGTTGTTTTTGGCTAAAATAAGCGGAAAAACAGCGTCAGTGTAAAAAAAAGTTTATGATCTCAAAAGGTGCGCCCGACGGTAATAAAGAGGCATTGATCATCTTTCGTTTGAGCCATTTTTTTTCGGCATCGATGCAGCCAAAGATCCCGGAAATCAGATTGAAATTTTACATGGTTAAGCATAGGCGGAATTGGTGTTTTTTCAGAAAACGAAAGTTTGCTCTTAAACAAAGAACAAATAAAAAAGGTGCGCCCGCTTAAATTTTAGTTTGGGTGTTGCTCTTACTCAAATGACTGAGCATTGGTCTCCTAGGTCCGCCAAAGATCCCGGAAATTGGGTTAAAGTTGATGAGGTCGTTAAAATTAGGGGGTATCGAATACGAACGTATTGGGGATCCTGAGCAGCCCAAAGCCAATGGTTTTAATTTTGCTTCTTTACATTCCTTCAGTAGTTTTGCGTCTCTGCTAATCATTATAAGGTGAATCTTGCTCAGGCTTAACGTGTGTAGTCAATAAATATGGTACAAAAGCGGAAACAACCTGTAATCGCTTATTCGAGTTAACTTCATATAATTCGTTTTAATTCATATGTCAGTGGAATTTCTTCAAATTTTCAGCATTTATTCATAAGTATGATAGATATGTTTTGCCCAAATTTGAGTTGCATGTTCCAACGCAAACAGGCACAGAAGGTAGTCCAGTAACGAACGAAAGTCGGAATTTCTCACCAAAGTACAAACCCCCCTCACCCCCGGCCCATGTATGTTTGGAGGGAAGGCGGAAGGGAAGGGTTGGGGTGTCTGAGCCCAAATTCGGAGTGTGGAGTGCTAAAAACGCTCAAAAACAGCAATTTTGTGCTACAAATCGTATAAAAAGGCTGATTATGCCTCGGGTACCACTTGCAGCTAAAAAGCGCTGTTTTACAAACAATTTTAGTGTCTGAAACTGTAAAAAACAATTGAGCCAGAAACATCGGAGAGGGAGAGTGGAAAAGATCGTTTTGGTGGGGTACTCCCCTATCTGGGGGGGGGGGTTGTCCCAAGTCAGTGGGAGCGTGGGAGGGGAGCAGAACCCCAGCCCCGCTGTGACATGTACAAATGTACCTGGAAAACACAGGAATACCAGTTCACACTCTACTATTCAGTTCTAGTTGTTCGAGCTACCAAGGTGTTTAGGCTTAGGTGTAGCTGGGGGGGAACAGGGAAGGTCACAAATGGACTATATATTAATTAATTAACTTTCTTATCACTATACGACTCCGGAACGTGCCCTATACTGATGCGTACGCCTTGGGGTATTTTTATATTTGGAAAACAGGCCCTTAGGAGCGTGCCCTGTACAGGCTTAGGCTAAGGCTTAGGCTAAGGCTTAGGGAGCGTGCCCTATACCGATGCGTCCCCTAGGGGTACTTTTATGTTATTAAAACAGGCCTTCCGGAGCGGGCCCTATACTGATGCGTCCCCTAGGGGTATTTTTATATTTGGAAAACAGGCCCTCCAGCATACATGGGCCGGGGGGTAAGGGGGGTTTACCCCCTCGCCGGCCAATACCCGCCTCGGCCGTCCATACATACATGCACCATACCCCCCTCGCCGGCCCCCCCGAGGTCTCCAGACCCCCCTACCCCCCTCCGGATTTTTCTGGCCCATGGATGCCCAGAGCGTGCGTATACTGATGTCTCCCCTAGGGGTATTTTTATATTTGGAAAACAGGCCCTCCAGAGCGTGCCTATACTTTTGCGTCTCTAGTGGTACTTTTATATTTGGCAAAACAGGCCCCCCGGGGCGTTCCCTATGCTGATGTAGTGATCACTAGACTCGCCGGGCGAAGGGCTTTCAAATGATATATAACATGACCGTTTTGGACGATTTTGAAATTTTGGAATATTGCCAAAAAATAATCGATTATCTATATTTATCGATAAAACTTGTTAATTTATAATTAACAATGGTCATTAAAAACATTAATTTCTGTTTGCGATCGGTTCCTGATTTCCGCCCCCCGCAGCTACACCTGGTTCGGTGTTTGTTCGGTATATAAAGGTGGTAGACGCAGTCCTACAGTCTTGGTATATAAAAAATGTAAAAGAAAATCGCATTGCGATTAGAATGACACCGGTCCCATCAAAATCGGCGCAGGGGTTTACGAGTGACAGTCTGATAAAGTACATCCGTCATATCGGTATGCACGTTGCGGTCAACTTTCTAGGAAGAAAAGGTGGCACGCTGGGTGACGCAGTTAAACGGTCATAACTGGCTTAATATCCGGCCAATTCCGTTCCGGTTTGTTTTGTTAGACTGTATAAAGTGTGCTCTTTTCAATTCTGAAGCCCAATTTCGCCTAGGGGCATTTTGAATTTTCGCGTGCCGGTCCCTACATGATAATTGGCTGATTGTTTGTAAAGCCAATATAGTGTAAAAGTTCGAACCCTTGTCGTCAAAGTTGCGCGACTCTTGTCAGCATAGTGTTGAGGTTCGATGTTTTTCATGGATTGGTTTGTTTGATTGTCGCTCAATGCTCAAAATTTGATTACGTTCCGCACTAATCAATCACTATTTTGACTTGAAATTGAGTTTCTTGTACAGTTCGTGGCTATTAGCTGATCTTATTATGAAAATCGAATCGTAGTCTTTCATTAATGTTGTGCCCTTTTTGTAAATATAAATAAATTGTACTGTATCGCGTTTTTTCTTAATGTAAATAAGTTTTTGTGTCAAATAATTTGAATATTATTTGAGGTTTATTGAGCCTAAACTATGCACAAGTCTACCTAAATTCTTCGGCGTACACACCATTTATAGTTCCGCAAGTGGAACGGGTCAGTAATAGTAGGAAAAGCGTGATTTGGCGAGATTCAGGAGTGAGTGGGAGTTCCGTAAGCCATCACATAAACTAGTGTGAACAAAACAAAACAAAGAGGAAATAGCACTCGACTCATACGATCGATTGTCCAGTAGTGACAGCTGTGCTGGGCCGACACAATGATCGGTTTCTGCGGTTCTTTCCGCTGAAACTTGGCTATGGCAATAAATTATTATGGATACGTTTGAAGCGAAATCAAAAGGCAGCATGTCGGTGTAGTAAACCAACCAGCTCACCCGTAAGTTATTGATGATCATGGGAATTTCGCCCTTTTTCGGAATGCGCGCATCAGGATGGCTGCGGTCCCAGAAGTAGTAGGCTAAGGCGAACTCAATCAAGGCGCCAAACACAAAAAACCGACATGCCGTCAACCACACGTCCAGAGCTGTCATGTAGTAAACTGGTGCGATCAGTGACCGCGCACCTAAATTTTCATAAGAGTCTGGTGACTGTGCTCTTGGACAAGAACAAAACTACAAAGAAACTGTAGTCACTTCAGAAAAACTCATGACTGCGATAGGCTAGCCACAAGCAAACTTTTGGTCTGAATAAATAATCTAGAAGTATCATACATGTAACAGGGGGTCTGCGTCTGCCCCGTCCGACTTAGATAAGACCCCCGGTCGCCCCCCAGACGATTTTTCCGGCCCACCTCCGATTTCCCCCTCCGATTTTTCTGAGAAGTAATTTTTTTTAGCAATTTTTTGCAATTTTTTATAATTTCAGACATTAAATCGACTAAAAGAGCGCTTTTCAGCTGTACTTGAGCCCAAATTAGCGATTTTTGTTGATGTTTAGCTGAAAATTGCGATTTTTGAGTTCCGAACCCCCTAACTAGAATTTGGGCTCAGACCACGGTCGGCGCTAGATACCAACCCCTACCCCCTTCGGCGTATGACGTGTTAAATGTATGAGAAGTAAGGACTAGAGATGAAACAATATTGGAAAACCCAATACCCACTATTGAAGCCACAATACCCAATATTTTTCAAAATGAGACCAAACAATTTCGAATTTGCGGGAGTGTTAAATTTGAAGGCCGTAAAATGCTTATAAATCGATTCCGTTCTCAAAAAAACGTCACTATGGAAAATGGGAAACAGTTAGAAAGTGATTTGGATGAGGAAAATATGCTAAAAATTGTGTCCATATAATGTTTGGCTGCAAAAGTGAATCAATATGTCAATAAGTGGAAAAACCTACTTTATGCTCAGAGGTTCCTCTTAAAGTGTCTTGTACTGTTATTTTACTATAGTATAGTAAAACAAAAATTAGTAATACTAGTGGTATTTTACTAGTAGTAAAACAATAGTAAAAAGTAAAATTAAGAGCCAATAGTAAAGTAAAAATTAAATTAAATTACCAAACGGGGTAAATAGTAAAATAGAAATTTTACTACTATTTTACTAGTTTTTGGTGAATTTCAAGAAAAATGTAGATCAATTTTGCACTAAAACATGTGTGGGTGCACTTTTGTGACTCAAATTTTACACATTTGTCTCTAAAGTTCTGGAAAACCTCATATCATGATCAAATTCAGCAACTATTTTGGCACCAACATCAGTCAGTTATAAGATCTGGGCATCGTTGATGAAAAATTGGACCTTATGACTAGTAAAATCATAGTAAAATAGTAGTAAAATGAGTAAAATTATTAGTAAAACAAAAATTAATAAAATCGGACCTGCCTGATAGTAAAACAAAAATTAAAATAAAATTGAAGAGCTGAATTTGTAGTAAATTTAGTAAATAGTAAATTAAAAATCCACTAGTAAAATAACAGTAGTGTCTTGTACTTCTGATGGCAAGGTGGTACTGTTCTGCCGGTCATTTCAACTAATTTCTGTCCAGTGTGACCAAAGACAAAACCATCCTTTCTTATTCTGTGTATTCTTCCATTTTAAATAAAAATACATCGGAAAATACCCCAATACCCAATTTATTGTTTCATCTCTTATAGTATGGACTAATAGAGCCAAAAATCGTTTAATTTGATGTAAAAATGACGAAATGGCTGTCAATCGATTTTGTCAAATGACCAGACGCTCCTTTTGGAAAACTAAGTTCAGTACCGGATTCCTGTGTAGCAAGTGCTAGAAACGTAGTAATAACAAGAGTTGCTCTAGCTGGAACTGCCCGAGGACTGACACAAAAGCCTATCCACGAAATCACAACGATAGTGGTCGATGGTAAAAACATCTGAAATAAAAATCCACACCAGTCTATATGTACGTTACGTACTGTACAATGCAAAAAGGTAGATTCTCACCGGTTGGCCGTAGTGCACCCTATCCCTTTGGGGACGACCATACTCGAATTGGAGTAATTTCGCTGCGGTTCGGGTTTGTTTATTCGCATTTAAATTAAGGGAGAGATCCACAAAAACAGCGTAGTTCGGCTCTTTATCCACGCTATCCCGGCAAGCAGTAGATAAATTGTTCAATTATCCTCCTCGCTCAAGGATACCTCACTACGCTATCCGTCGACGCCTGGTCGACGCGGATCGTTGCCGCCAAGCTCCGCCCATGCATGCGGTTGGATCGGTGAATTTAAAATTTTTCCGGGAATTTCGAAAACCCAACCGTAGCTAAATTCTGAATCTAGCCTGTGTTCCGCTTTTTCGAGTTTAACGGTCTGGCGCAAGGGGATACGAACAACCAAGTCGTATTTAATTTAGTGAGATAAACTGACCTGGAAAATATAGAAGCCAGTGTATCGTCTCAGCGATATGCTGGTTTGCAGACAGCTGTATCGACCGTCTACAAGAACATAGTATGTAACCAGCAGGACAACGTTAACCCCTTGCAACTCACCTGCCACTTTACTACTTTAGCGGCTTGCCGATAGTTTTGGTTTTGGGTGTTTTCTGATAACTTGAGCCGATAGTTTTGGGTATCGGCAAATTTTTCCGAAAGAAAAACGTGTGTATAGAGATAGCGGCAGACTAAAACTATCGGAAAACTTCTTTTCCGATAGCTATCGGCAAACGTCTTTTTTTGATAGTTTTAAAATCGGTGTGTAACAGGGGGTTAAAAAAGCAGAACGAAACGCAGATTCGCTGTGATAGCATACCTTTCATGATGAACGTCTCGTAAGCATGATTGACATCGCAGCGTTGTACTGTCGGTTGGCCGATGTAGAAGCCCAACAGAGAGACGTAGTCTCGTACTACAACGCTGTGTTTGTAGTCAGTGCTGTTTTTCCAATTCAGCACTAGAACGCTTTCGTCCGAAATGTCTGCACAGTAAACCATGTATTTTTATCTTTTCATTATATAAAACTATATTATATTTTACATGAGCGAAACTTTATAGGGCAGATCTGAGTGTCGATAGGGTAGTTGCGCAGGTCCATAGGACAACGTATTGTCGCTTTAATTCTATAAAAGAACATTCGATCAAGGCTGAAACTACCGGCTCAAAGCTGGTAGTAATTGGAAACTGTAAAGACAGGACAAGGGTATGTTCAAGACGACAGCCCGTGCTAGTCGCCGCTATAAAATGAAATCATGTTTTTACTCACTCCGTGGCTTTCACTAGAGATGCGCTCGGACCGGGACTTGCTGATTTTTGGCTTGTCGTGCCGGGCCAGGCCAGGCCGACCCACAGGCCCGAATGATCTGAATTTCGGGAAAATGTTGTTAGGACAGAGAGAGTATTTCTACGTACATATTTTCTGCCTTTCTCAGCACAGTTCATGAGTTCAGTTATTGTTCTGTGTGTTTTTGAGCTTTCAGTTCACTGACGATTTTTGGAAAATTCAAATTTGAATTTTCGTACTGGTTTTATTAAATACATTGTACTAAAAGTTGAGGAAAAATCTGCTATGTATAAAAATAATTTTGAGTAAGAAAAAGTATCCCCGGGTCTCGGCACCAAATGAAAAAGTATTCACTGCACTGGGAGAGCACACAAACAAACAATGACGGTTAGATAAGACGAGTGGGTGTTATATACTGCGCAACTCTTTCACAATGGATTAGGAACTAAAAAATTGACTCAAATTTAGCTAAGTTGAATTTAGCCAATTTTTTGGCAAAAAAAGCGGCCCGGGCCGGTCTGCAAAAATTTGGAAACCGGACCAGGCCGAATTCGGCCCGAGCGCATCCCTAACGTGGTTCGCTGGCAATTTTTATAATAAGTAAGCTGAGTTTCAATTTTCTTACTGATCTACAGTATATTATGTAAGTACGCGTATGTAAAGCGTTAAATAATGTTAAGCTTTACCTGTGCGAGGCTTGCACAGTGCCATCGTGAAAGAAAAATATTCCAAAGTTAGGTACAGCGATGCGCAAAAAGTCGGCAGTTTTGGCATTGTCCATAAAGACATCCGGCCACCAAATCAAGTGAGCCAGTTGCATGTCGTTTGTCCGTATCACCGAGTAAGTGTCGTTGGGAAACTGCAGTCTCGGGTCACGCCACGTCAAGTACAGGTAAAAGTCAATACCAAAATCCTGAAATGTACTGAACAGTGCAAAGTTACTTCACTCGGCGGCAGCTTCACAACCGACGACCTACCCACACCTCTTACTAGCAGAAGCTACTCCGTTTTTGGAGTAGTACCCCACATTGAATCACGCGTTGCGTGCGGCTGTTTTTAGCATAAATGTGATTGGAAAATAAAAGTGCAAGTAAAAGTGATTGGTCACTCACGCTTTTTTTGTCAGACAATGCACAGTGCTGCATACAACGCGTGATTGACCAGTCACGTCTTTTTGAAAATTTCAGTGATTTTAAAAACACATTTTGCGTGATTACCATTTTTTAGGCACGCATTGCGTGTTCCTCCCTATGGCCAGGCACAAAAAATTTCTGCGTCTAAGAGCTATACGTCTTTATCTCTGACTAAACACAAAAAATAGACCGGTCTATCTATACGTTCTGTGCTTTACCATAGTTTTCGCACTGACGGAGGAAATCCCTTCAATTATCAATTGAAGCACCACTTCTGTCGCTTGTGTGTCATTTGGAGCCACTAACTTGTCATAAGAGCTAGCCTTGAGGTGTTCCAACAAATCTTTTGGTGACCTGCTGCCGTTGACGCTAAAATTTCACTAAAACAATCTATGAGTTCGGTAGCGCGACATTGGTTTCCTCAGTCGCATAGGAGATCTGCTACGTACGTACAGTACAGTAGTACTTGCCTAATATTTACTAAATTGCTCTCTACACTAGCACAAGAACTTGTTTCGTACGGCGACTACACCAAAATGTTATTGCCTAAACTCTGTAATAGACAAAAATTTCTCCAGCTTCCTTTTCTAGGTTTCGCTTGTAATTTTCTGTGTTTTCAAGAAGAGAAATGAGTTGTGTCTCACCAGACGATTGAGAATTGAACACAGATAGCGAGAAAAAGAGCGCATCGAAAATTCATTTTTGGCATAGAAAGATAAAATCGTTCTCAAATTCCAGTTGGCCGGACAGAACGCGGCGAAGCCGATCTACTGCAAAGCGGTGCTGACTTTTTAGGTCCTCCGGTTATCCAAACTTGTGCGGTTTTATCTGATTAAGGGCCCAGAGAGATTCAACCATGTCCAACGAGGCCGACCATGTCACAAATTGCACAGTTATGTTCTATGCTTTTGATTCTTTTTCTTATAATTCATGTACAGTACAGACGAAACATGTCCTATTTTCTTATTCTACGTACGTATTTACGACTTTTAAACAATGATATTTTTCTTAGATAACCTGCGGACAGTACAGTACATGTCATTCGTTCGAATCGAAAGGCCAACTCATTTTCGTCGCTGTATATGTAGGCAGTCCGTCCATCATTAATTAACCAAATTAGCTAATCTGGATAATGAGCAAACTGTCGGTGGGTATAGCCATCGAACTTGTTGGTGTTAGCTACGGTTTCACTGAATCAAGCGAAATGCGGCTCCCGGGCCGTTGCTTCGCCGTACTAACCGCCATCGCACTAACAGGTACGTATGATTGCCGGCCTGTACACTCCTCTACTGTAGCTGCGCCAAACTACTCCTAAGCGTCCTAACTCCAACCATACATGTACCTAAACGGCGGGAATCTATCGGAAGCCCTGTTCATTTGAATTGTTTGTTAACAGTTTTCGACGCCAATTTATTGAGTAGTGTCAATTTACGGTCCGACTGGTATGCGTCATAGTTGCGTCAATTAGTATATCCCACATTGATCGAAATGGTCGGGTAAATGGGTGGCTGATTTGTTTAACTTGAGCGTAACCACTGGTCTAGAGCTAGGTTAGAGCATAAACTAATGCTTAAATTAAATCCTGATTCTAAACCTGAGCCCAAAACTACGCACAAGCCTAAATATAAATCGGTAATTGCGATGTGGGGGGTACTGTCCGAGTACAAAATTTTTAGGCAGCTTTTTCAGCAAGGGCCGTAAGCAGGCCGTAAATTTGTAATTTACGGTCGCGTTACGGTAGTTACTTGATTTTCAGGAAAAATTACCGGGCTTCCGATAGGTTCCCACGATATAGCTAGGTTTGGACCAGGGGGGTCCGACCAGAACAAATCTCAAAATATGATGGGCGCCATCAAGCTCAGCGCACGTACCGACGGCGTGCCTTAACCGATCCGGTCGCGTTACCCACCGTTGGATAGGTCTTTGCGTTGGCTTTCAAATGAGCTAAACAGCGCCGTCATCCAACCATGTTTGCGCGCGAAATTCAGATTTTAGTGACTCGGCTCTATTATTTGATTTTCTACCTAAACGGGAAACGTTGCCATTTTTGCAATTTTGATCGTAGGTCAATGCGCCAACCGTCACACGACGCAGCGTGACGAGATCTACAGTTTCCATGCATCGCCATTGTTCTACGCCTTCCGGCGCCAACACTAGATGTCTGAGAGTGCAGTGGTCGAATTTGGCTGTTTTTGCCACTGATTCCTGAGTAGTTTTCAGGCCATAGTTCACTTCTCGGTTGACAGATTTAGCTGGTTCATGCACGAAAACACTCCTAATTGAACGCAGAATGCTAATAACGCAACCTGGGCGCTCGGCAATCCAAGCAATCCACTGTAGGACCTCCAGTATCAGCATTACACGACTATCGGGAAGAAGTATGTCAGAAAGAAGATCGATTTTCTCGCTAACGAAAAACAAATTTGCATATCTGCTGAATACGATTTTTAGAGCACATCAAGAGCTTTCATTCGGTGTATTACATGCCCTTGTAGCACATCGGCAATATGGTGTTCATTTGCGATTTTTATTTTTTGTACGATATGAGAGCTGGATTTTTGAGCAAACATGATCGCATCGAGTCCGTTCTGCTATCAAATGAATCGCCACGGTCCGCTGCGTCTTTTGGTGGATGGCTTATTTCGATTGGTCCACGCATTTTATAGTTATAGTATCAATACAACCGTAAGTCCAGTTGGATGCACTTAACTTGATTTAAAAGGCAGATTTGTCATGAATTTCGGATGATTTTGCACTATAACTATAAAATGCGTGGGCCAATCCAAATAAGCTATCCATCAAAAGACGCAGCGGACCGTGGCGATTCATTTGACGCAGAATGGACTCGATGCGATCATGCATGCTCAAGAAACAGACCAAAAACTGTCAAAAATCCAGCTCTCATATCGTACAAAAGATAAAAATCGCAAATGAACACCATATTGCCGATGTGCTACAAGGGCATGTAATACACCGAATGAAAGCTCTTGATGTGCTCTAAAAATCGTATTCAGCAGATATGCAAATTTGTTTTTCGTTAGCGAGAAAATCGATCTTCTTTCTGACATACTTCTTCCCGATAGTCGTGTAATGCTGATACTGGAGGTCCTACAGTGGATTGCTTGGATTGCCGAGCGCCCAGGTTGCGTTATTAGCATTCTGCGTTCAATTAGGAGTGTTTTCGTGCATGAACCAGCTAAATCTGTCAACCGAGAAGTGAACTATGGCCTGAAAACTACTCAGGAATCAGTGGCAAAAACAGCCAAATTCGACCACTGCACTCTCAGACATCTAGTGTTGGCGCCGGAAGGCGTAGAACAATGGCGATGCATGGAAACTGTAGATCTCGTCACGCTGCGTCGTGTGACGGTTGGCGCATTGACCTACGATCAAAATTGCAAAAATGGCAACGTTTCCCGTTTAGGTAGAAAATCAAATAATAGAGCCGAGTCACTAAAATCTGAATTTCGCGCGCAAACATGGTTGCATGACGGCGCTGTTTAGCTCATTTGAAAGCCAACGCAAAGACCTATCCAACGGTGGGTAACACGACCGGATCGGTTAAGGCACGCCGTCGGTACGTGCGCTGAGCTTGATGGCGCCCATCATATTTTGAGATTTGTTCTGGTCGGACCCCCCTGGTTTGGACCTAAAAATGGCGTAAAATTCCTGTGAAACCCAATTTTTACTTTAAAATGTCCAAAAACCCAATCACTTTTTAAACATAATTTTGGACTCTACCAAAAAAAGATGACATAATGTTGGCGGTTATATAGAATCGTTACAAGTACAGTAGAATTCACTCCTCACGTACTGTACATGTTTAGTGCCATTTCTTTGTTTCAGAGTACTTCTGTTATGCAACTGACCTTTGCACCAACAAAACTGCAGGAAACTACGCCTACAGCCCTTGTCTGAATAAATACTATACGTGCGACAAAAATGGTAGGTTTCGCTTTGTGGACTTGGCTATGTACGGTACTTCTGGGATACACAGACATGTGCAAAGCAAAGGGGCCTTAGGGAGTTGCCCCCTCAGGCTCTGCTCTGGCCTACACCCTCAGATCGGCGTTACTCCTCAGGAATTTTTAAAAAATGTTGTAAACAAAATATATTGTGATAAAAGGAAGCTTAAATTAGGTGTAACTCTTAGACGCAGAATTTTTTTGCGTGCCTGGTTATAGGGACATGCAGTGCGATCCCTGCCTAAAAATGGTAATCACGCAGTGAATGTTTTTGCATTCACTGAAATTTTCAAAAACGCGTGATTTGCTGTGACTGGCCGATCACGCGTTGCATGCAGCACTGTGTATTGTCTGACAAAAAAAGCGTGATTGACTTTTCATCGGCCAATCGGCAAATCACTTTTTTGCACTTTCATTTTCCAATCACATTTATGGCTAACAAACAGCCGCACGCAAAGCGTGATTCTATGTGGGGTACTACGCCAAATGGAGTAGGTTGCTTCTGCTAGTAAGGCCCGGTTCACACTGCCGTTAACTAAGAACTAAGAACTAACGGCCTTAGTTCTTAGTTCAGATGCGTTCACACTTGTGAACTAAGAACTAAGAACTAAGAACTAACCGTGAACTAAGAACTAAGGAGAGTTGAACTAAGCTCAACTTTTAGTTCATGAACTAAGGATTTTGCGACCGCGCGCGTGTGTTTTAGGCCATGGAAACTGTTTGTAACCATTAATGCTGATCCGACCTTATTACCGAAGGCTTCTAAAGATGTCTAGGCTCTCTCAGACCAAATTTCAATACAAGAATTCAATGCAACAGAACAGAAAGCCCCTGTTTTCTACGTTCAACATGCAAAACACCCGGCAAGGACTCTTGAAAAACGGTATAAACATGTTTTCTGTGTAGTACGTCTACAAAAACGTTGATGCTATTGACTTGGAGCAAATAGAAGACACTGAGAGATGCACGTCAGCCAATTTTTGGCTTGCGTGTACAATGTAGCTTATTGTACGCATATGAACACTGTTTAAGATTACTAAAACTCGGACGGATAATTGACTGACATCTGCATAGCCGGTCTCAAGTGATTTCCTCGAATACCCTGGGCCTATACGTCACTAAAATTGCAGAATGAGGAGGCTTCGTTTCAAAGCATACCAAAACTGCTTAATTTTTGAGCCACAGCAGCGCAAACTCATGTAATTCAATCTGTTCACTGTTCGGAAGACTAAAACATTGCTTTGGTCAACAAATTTTGAAAACATGCCTTTATTTAAACTACTACAACAGCAAAACGTGCGGCCTCCAGCTAGTTCTTAGTTCACAGTGTGAACGCCCCACTCTTAGTTCTTAGTGCTTAGTTCTTATGCCAGATTTTTAGTTCACGGCTTAGTTCTTAGTTCTTAGTGCTTAGTTCTTAGTTCACGGCAGTGTGAACCGGGCTTAAGGGGTAAATGGTTTCAGAGTACAGCTAAATTTTAACCTATTTTAAGAAAAAAATAAGCGAAATCGTTGATTTTAGGCAAAAAATCGGACTTTTAGCTTACCATGCTCTCAATCCTTCCTCAGAGCCCGCTACCCCTGTCAGGATTTTTAATTGTCATTGTCAACCGAGATCGGGCGGCCATCAGGCAGACATGTATAGTGGGGGGTCAGCGGAATCGGCCGATATGGTGTGCGTTGGACATCCCTATGGCCCCAAAGTAAAACCCTAAAACAGTTCCGCCCAACTCCCTCTGGGTACCCAGCAATGGCCATCCATGGTTCTCTCTGATGAGGGCCATTTTCCATAGTAAAACTCCAAAACACCCCTCACAGAAATGAACGTTTCTCTGGGGGGCGAGCAAACTCAGACCCGTGCTATGCAGCGTTCGAAAGATCACATCATGGGCTTTCAGAATCTGCAATAAAATTTATGGTGATTTTTGTTGTTTCAAGAATAATCGATCCCGAAGTATCGATTTATCACGATTTTATCAGTTTTCAGCAGCCAAATAAAATGGTTTGGCATGAAAATTTGATGAGCATACTAGGTTTTCTGACACGGCAAATTCAATGGCGTGATCCATTTGTGTGATCAGGATCATGTGATCAATCGATAGCCAGCAATGGCCATCCATAGTTCTCTCTGATGAGGGCCATTTTCTATAGTAAAACTCCAAAACACCCCTCACGGAAATGAGCATTTCTCTGAGGGGCGAGCAAACTCAGACCCGTGCTATGCAGCGTTCTAAAGCTCACATCATGGGCTTTCAGAATCTGTAATAAAATTTATGGTGATTTTTGTTGTTTCGTAAATAATCGATCCCGAAGTATCCATTAATCACGATTTTATCAGTTTTCAGCAGCCAAATAAAATGGTTTGGCATGAAAATTTAATGAGCATACTAGGTTTTCTGACACGGCAAATTCAATGGCGTGATCCATTTGTGCATAGGATCATGTGATCAATCGATAGCCAGCAATGGCCATCCATGGTTCTCTCTGATGAGGGCCATTTTCCGTAGTAAAAAACCAAAACACCCCTCACGGAAATGAACGTTTCTCTGGGGGGGGGGGGCGAGTAAACTCAGACCCGTGCTATGCAGCGTTCGAAAGCTCACATCGGGCTTTCAGAATCTGTAATAAAATTTATGGTGATTTTTGTTGTTTCAAAAATAATCAATCCCGAAGTATCGATTTATCACGATTTTATCAGTTTTCAGCAGCCAAATAAAATGGTTTGGCATGAAAATTTGATGAGCATATTAGGTTTTCTGACACGGCAAATTCAATGGTGTGATCCATTTGTGCATAGGATCATGTGATCAATCGATAGCCAGAAATGGCCATCCATGGTTCTCTCTGATGAGGGCCATTTTCCGTAGTAAATCTCCAAAACACCCCTCACGGAAATGAACGTTTCTCTGGGGGGCGAGCAAACTCAGACCCGTGCTATGCAGCGTTCGAAAGCTCACATCATGGGCTTTCAGAATATGCAATAAAATTTATGGTGATTTTTGTTGTTTCAAAAATAATCGATCCCGAAGTATCGATTTATCACGATTTTATCAGTTTTCAGCACCTCACTAAATCAGCTAAGAAGGAAAATGGGATTACCAAATTGGGGGTTTTCTGCTATGCCAAATTCATTCGCGACATCAATTTGCAGCTATGATCACGTGATCAATCGATAATTGATATTTGATCAATTATCGAATTTTTGCTGTGCAAATGATCGAACTACACAGGCTAATAATGTTAGTGGTTTTCTAGCATGCCAATTTCAACCATGATAGCGTTCTAGAGCTACCAACGCGTTTTAATTCGATAATCAATATCGATTGATTGTCGATTTTCTGCTGTGCAGATATTCCAACTACACAGGCTAATAATGTTAGTGGTTTTCTTGCATGCCGATTAAAAATGATATCGTTCTAGAGCTACCATCGAGTTTTAATTCGATAATCAATATCGATTGTTTATCGATTTTTTGCTGTGCAGATATTCCAACTACACAGGCTAATAATGTTAGTGGTTTTCTAGCATGCCGATTTCAACCATCGTATCGTTCTCGAGCTACCATCGCGTTTTAATTCGATAATAAATATCGATTGATTATCGATTTTTTGCTGATTCAAGTACTGATTACCGATTGATCACATGATCCTATGCACAAATGGATCACGCCATTGAATTTGCCGTGTCAGAAAACCTAGTATGCTCATTAAATTTTCATGCCAAACCATTTTATTTGGCTGCTGAAAACTGATAAAATCGTGATTAATGGATACTTCGGGATCGATTATTTTCGAAACAACAAAAATCACCATAAATTTTATTACAGATTCTGAAAGCCCATGATGTGAGCTTTCGAACGCTGCATAGCACGGTTCTGAGTTTGCTCGCCCCCCAGAGAAAAGGTCATTTCCGTGGGCGGTGTTTTGGAGTTTTACTACAGAAAATGGCCCTCATCAGAGAGAACCATGGATGGCCATTGCTGGCTATCCATTGATCACATGATCCTATGCACAAATGCATCACGCCATTGAATTTGTCGTGTCAGAAAACCTAGTATGCTCATCAAATTTTCATGCCAAGCCATTTTATTTGGCTGCTGAAAACTGATAAAATCGTGATAAATCGATACTTCGGGATCGATTATTTTTGAAACAACAAAAATCACCATAAATTTTATTGCAGATTCTGAAAGCCCATGATGTAAGCTTTCGAACGCTGCATAGCACGGGTCTGAGTTTGCTCGCCCCCCAGAAAAACGTTCATTTCCGTGAGGGGTGTTTTGGAGTTTTACTATGGAAAATGGCCTTCATCATAGAGAACCATGGATGACCATTGCTGGGTACCCAGAGGGAGTTGGGCGGAACTGTTTTAGGGTTTTACTTTGGGGCCATAGGGATGTCCAACGCACACCATATCGGCCGATTCCGCCGACCCCCCACTATACATGTCTGCCCGATCTCGGTTGGCAATGACAATTAAATTCTATCCGCTAAGCCGAAATGCCAGCCCATGTCTGAGCACATCTGCGATAGGTAAACCTGCCGAACAGAGGGGGTTGGAAAAAAAGCGACAAAATTAGGCTATGAAAGTTGCTTTCCAGAGAAATCGCAGTATGTATTGAAGAGAATGGAGGTCTTTACTAGTAAATTTGGTATACAACACAACAACACACACACTCTAGGACGCACGCACACAACCACTCGATAGCACGGCACGATACTACAAACACTCACTCAAACTATCAAACTCTTCATCACTCCCCTTTCAACGAGTGTCGACTGGCCGCCGCTGTGCCTGACAATCGGAGAGACGAACTATGGGAGCTGCACCGCCTCTGTTGACTCGGCATCTTCAGTAGCAAGCTGCCCTGCACTGACACCACATTGATCCGATCTCTTGCGCGCCACGCTGCGGCCTTTCTGCGCCTTTACCTTGATCTGACGACTTGTCAACGGTGAAACAGACTTGCCACCCATCGAGCCCACCTTCATTTGTTTCTACTACAAGTCCCAGTTCTACAAAGCTTCTTCTGTTCCCCATTCTCAAGTTCGTGTTCCTTGGTTTCGTGCTCGTCAGGCACAGCCGTGCCCCACTTGACGCTCACTTGGTTTCCTACTACTTCGCTGTCCGGGAGTAGTGGTGAAAGAATGTGTGATTCTTAGAGTGTTTGTATTGTCAAGTTACCGAGTGGTTGCATCTGTGTGCGTGTGCTTGCGTGTGTTGTGTGCGAGTGTCAACTAGTTGATAAACTCTTTCAGTATGTGTTTGTAATTTATATTTACTGAAGACAGACAAAAATATAAAAACAGAAACAGATCACCAGTTAATTATTATGATTAACATAATGCTTGCCGCAAATGACATTACTTTGGTATTGAACTGCTGAATGGTGCCGCTTTCAGTTGCGGTAGTTGTAGTGAGGGTTGTTGTGGTTGTTGAGCTTTTGGTGGTAGTGGTGGTGGTGGTTGTGGTATTGGGCATGAGACTGTTGTCATTGCAGTTGTCCAAGCCGTAGCAGCAGCAGTTGTAGTCTTCGTACTGGTCCTCCGCACAGTTCTTGTCTCCAATATCATCACAGATCTTTCCGTCATCGCAGCCGGCGTCTTGTCGATAGTCCAAATTGTTGGGGTAATTTGTGTAGCAGAATCTGTTGGCTGGCCAGCCGCAAGGTTGTACGATCAAGTTGACAGTCAAACATGTGGCCACCAAAGGTACAGACGGCTTCAGTTCTTCTGTATTGCAGTGGTCTTCGGCGTAACAGCAACAATAGGTGATTTTGGTTGACGTATCCTTTGCACATCGATTGTTTCCAACGTTTTCACACCTCGTACCGTTGTCACACCCAGCATCCATCAGCTGAGCTCCATCAAAACTGTTGTAACAATAGACATCGGTTTTGACCTTACATGCTTCGGTTGTGTTAATTGCTTTGCCGTAGCAGCTCTTCAGTGTGGGAATCAGCTCGTTGGAATTGCAGTTGGCATATCTGTTGCAACAGCAGGTCACCTTGGAACCGACCTTGGCGCAGTTGTAGTCGGCGATTGATCCACACAGGTCGTAACCAGCGCAACCGGAACGGTGCAACTTTCCATAGACGTACTGGTTGTAGCAGAACCTGTTGGTTGGTGCAGTGCAATCGACCGGCTGTTCTTCCAGGTCGTAGCAGCTGTGCACTGTCGGAGTTGATCGACAGTTGTCTTTGGAACAGCAGCAAACAATGTGTTCGATGTCAGTTTTATTGTGAGGGCGCAAGACAGCTTTGCAATCGTGCAGTCGGTACAACTCGCACACTCCTTTCTCGTCGTACTCGCAGAAACCGTTGATCAACTTGTTGTTCTCGCAGTACTCACTTGCACACCAACTTTGACCCTGGTGGTCGTCGGGGTAACACTTGATCTGTTTTGGTCCATGCGGCGGTCCCAGACATGCGTGCACTATAGCCGGTTTCAGGTCCTTGTTGCAATTTTTATGACCAAAGCAGCAGCAGAGAAAGCTGGAGCCGTTGATTCGCCTGCAGGCTAAGTCTGACACCTGCCTGCTGAGGCAATGAGACGTTTCTTTGTCGCCTACATCGCATCCTGAACGGACCAACTTGCCAGACGAGTACTGATTGAAGCAGAATTCATTACTGCCACCGGCTTTACAACTCTCGTGGCCAGTGTGCGACGACGACAAGCACTCTTCCACTCTTGGTTTCAGCAGTTCAGGCTTGTTGCACTTTGAGGTACGGCAGCAGCATATCCAACCACCAGCTTCGTGATCCGGATTTCTGATGCAGCCGTGGAAGCCTTCGTCGATAGCTCTCTTGCACCGTGCGCCGTCGTCACAGAGCGCGTTTTTGATCTGGTTCTTATCAGTGTATTTATTGATACAGTAGTGCTCGTTTGCCTCGCAGACCATCGGAGGAAGCCCGGCACCTACCTGATAGCACTCAAACAACTTGTTAGAGCCAAACGCAAATCGCACTGCAACCAGCAACAACAAACACAACACAGACATTACTTACAAACCATAGAACAGGCAACAACAGTATGCAAAAATAGAAGGAATAGACCGAAATTTGGCAATATTTTTGTCTGATTAGAAGCTTGTCTTCAAGCATAAATCTGCTGCGGTGATTCTGTTACCGTTTTAGGAAGCTACTACAATCGACCCTGTTCCCCTGGAACCGTCACTCCTGCAAACAGTAGCAGTGAACCATTGAAGCTTATCTGTACGTATGCACCTGCAAATCCTGACTTCGCATGCAGCTGCGGATTGCATGGTGGTGTTTACATCACAGAAACCAAATCCTGCATTACTGCACACAACAACGTCTCCGAAAACTGGGAAAATGCCTGGGAAATGTGCAGAAACCACCAGATAGAATTCGGTACAAGCTACGTTGGTCGTTTGGCCCACTTGACCAGTCAGGCAGTCACGGATGCCATTGGTTTGCTGATCGAACACTCAGTTACAACATGGATTGGTGTGTTTTGTGCATACACCGTTAAAGATCAAATAGGTACGTACTATGCGTTCTGCAGGTATGCGAGCCAAAGTACTGAATGGTGAGGCCAGCGCCCTTTCTGACTTCGGCTGGTGGTTGGACGTTGAAAATCAGAATGCACTCAAGTCCATCGCGCCTTTGAATCAGCTGCATGTGACAGGCTCTGACTCTGATTGTGTAATGAACTACGCGTCACACTGGATTGCCACGCCTTGCAACTCCTCTTTGGTCCAAGCAGTAGCCTGCGAATATTTCGGTAACGAAGCACTCTCTATGCGGCACGACTGCGATGAACAATTTTTAGAAAACAAGTGTTCGTTGCGAACTTGCTCCTCGTCCCAAGTCTGCGTTCCTGACACCGAACAACCTATGTGCGTCTGTGCTGATATGGGTTTGACCGGAGATAACTGCGGTAAAAGCATAGCATTTTGTTTCTGCCCGAAAGTACCATGTCAGTTTTCCCGCAGACCAGCCAGCAATAGAATCGGTCTGTGAACAGCTCAGTGGCTTCTCCTACAACCAGTCCGCCCCATTTTCCTGCTTCAAAGTGATCAACGAAAGCAGTATTTGGGAGCGGTCACTGATCAACTGTCAACAGTCCCTGAAAGGAACCCACGGTCTCTCTGCACACTTGGCATTCATTCCAACTGAAGCCGTTGCCGAGTACCTACAATTGCTTGCCGTATGCAAGTTATACGGACACCTGCTTCTAGTAGTTGATGATTACAGGTGACTGCCCAGATAGCTGAAGCTTGGATTGGTCTCAAGATTCTCAATGGTCAACTGACCGGTATAGCTAACAGCTTTGCGTGGACAAAAGATGGGGTGACCCCTGCCAAACCAATCAGTTTTCATCGCTTGTCCATGTCGGGATTTGACAGAGAGCGTTGCTCAAGGATGTCAACTTACGACGGAATCTGGAACGACGAATCATGTTCCAAAAGAAAATTTGCTGCTATTTGCGAAGTGACAGCAGAGCCTGGTAGGTGTTGTTCATGTGTTACGACCAGCACGTATAGTGGTGAACTCCATTAGTGTGAAGACCATCCTGAGCTTGAAAACTGGGTAAAAAAATTCGAAATTTTGATGTGGGAACCACCACAGACCCCTATGGCTCCTCTGGTCAACCGTACTCAGCTCAATGAAGTGAAAATCCGCTTACTCAAGGACAAAACAGCAATAAAGGGCTCTTTTAGGGCAGTAGTAGCGTTGTCCTAGAGCACTCTGACGTGATTTTAAGCCACCTTCTAGAACTGGCTGCGCCTTGTGAAAGTAAGCCGTGTCAGAATGGTGGCACATGCGTGAAGAGTGTCGATGGCACCTACACTTGTCAGTGTTGGGGCATCTACTATGGAAAACATTGCGAAAAAGGTGATTTCCCCTCCCCCATTTCAACTGTCCAGCCACTGCGAAAAGGTTTCAGTGTGCGATCAGATCGTCGAACCGTTCAGCGCGTGCAGCCGCAGTTGTAACTATGGATCCAAGTTCCGCAGAATGCCGATGCTGGCAATCGGTGGAAGGTGCAGTGAGAGCGGAATGATGCAATACCGCGCCTGCAACGTGAACCCTTGTGCTGGTGAGCTTCTCTGGACCGTTCACTATCTTCTTGACCTAGGGTACCTGGTTTTGATTGCCGTTGTATGGTATACGTATGTGCAGTCCAATGTTGTTTAGTATTTTTTCGTTATTTAAACGGTTTTGCTTTCCCAAAATCTCTGCAGTGAACGACGGTTTAGAGGAGAGCAGCGGAACGGAAAAAGAGCAATGCAAAGAAATTGGAGGTCTGTTTACCGGGCCTCACTGCTACTTTGTTGTGGAGAACACTGACACAATCGATTGGACCACTGCTGCCCAGCTTTGTCAAAACGCCAATGGACAACTAGCTGTCATTGGCGACACAAATCATACGTTGACGTCTGTCTTTGGATTCCTTTTCAATAAGGTCTGTCTATACTGTATAATCAGAGCGTAAAGTACGTTTAACTCGCATCAATCGTATTAGGAACCGTCCATAAATTTCGAAGTTTAGTCAGGGGCTGGGGGTTGGTGCAAAAATTTCACCTGCTGTGATTCTTTATCTAATGATCCGATCCGATCCGATCCGATCCGATCCGATGTGCTTTACAGGCTACGATCAGACTCGTGGTCCGTTTCGCACCCGCCGTAGTTCGTCATCTCGGACGTTTGCCCTTCTTTCACTTGTCCGGCCATCATAGCCATGCTGTTGGGTGCTAGTCACTAAGAGAGCGCCTGGCCTGTTGATGTCATGACGCTGCCGGCTCCCGACGGCCGCTGGTGCCCGGTATGCCAGAGGGCTCCCGGCCCGGCATAGGTTTCTCAGACAGCTTCTGACAGCAGTGGCGTATCCAGGGGGGTGTAGGGGGTGCACCCCCTTGCGGTGGAGGTAGGAAGAGAAAGTCTGTCAAAAATAAGCGAAACTAATGAATTATGTACCAAAACTGTCTGTTTCATGCTCAGAATGCCTTTTAAATGCGTTTTTGAAGGCTAAATTTTCAAAATTTTCTCGCCCTGGTCGGGTAGAAGCCCAACCAGGCCACTTTAAACTACTAAAACCTGTAATTTCTGTTAATTTGAAGCCGGGTAATGTGTTTTAAACGCGTTTTTGAAGGCAAATTTTGCTAAATTTTCTTACCCTGGTTGGGCAGCGGTCCAACCAGGGACTTTCAAAATTTCACACACACACCCCTTTCCGGGATACGCCACTGGCATTGACCACCTACCTACATAGGTCAGCATCACAATCAGTTCAGATATCGACCTTAAATTGTTTTAATCTATGGCCCACCGAATTGTATACTTAATAAATTTCCAGTTTGTAATTAGCTGAGCTCGATAATTAGATTGTTTAGAAGCCGGACAAAGAAGCTTGGATCGGACTGAAGAGCAGCCCAACACCCACCTGGATGAAATCGTCTACCGAGTCGCTCGGCCTGGCTCACATTGATCTGCAGGGAGAAGGGTGTGCTGTGCTGCAACACAAGTCACAAGCCAGGTTCCAGCAACAAGAACAGATTGTCTTGCGTGACTGCAATGCTGCTGACACGACCAAATTGGCTCTCTGCATGAAACGTGTTTTTAGTGCTCACGTACAGTGCGTACCTACTTTGCTGTTGTTCAGGAACACCGCGAGCCGCGTTCAAGCTGAGCGTTGGAAAGAGGATCCATATGAAAGAGGGACCAAGAGCAGAGGTGGTTGATCAGGTGTCAAGTGCTTGGCTCTGCGGTTTGCGCTGTGTTAGGGCTGCGCTGTGTCTGTCTGTAGGCTACAACAAATACACTGGAGTGTGCGAGCTGTACATGGTGAAAGAGTCTCTCAGTCAAATCGTACTGACCAACGGTCAGTTGATCCAAAGTTACGAGGTTGTTGCCGCCAACGACTGGGATCTGTACAACCGGATTAACTAACCACGTGTACGTCTGGCATCTGTCAGGCATAGGATTTTATATTTGGGCTTTATTTTTGCTTTTTTAGTTTTTTCGCTGCTGTCCAAGTGATGAATGGTGTTAGTTTAACTAAGACTTGAAAGCGACAACTATGTGTAGAATGTATGTGCATATACTGTACTCTGCACGTATGCACGTTTAGGTGTTTGCGACTAGCGGCGTTGCTTTATTTCTCTATGAACTTTGAGCTTTTTTGCTTTTCCTGTGATGTGATGCGGTCATGGAAAGGAAAAGGCTACGTAGTGGTGTTGATTATACGGACAGTTCTCACCCACTAGGACACAGGTGTTGATGATATGCACATACAGGCACTGCCCTGCACAAAACTGCAATTTAGCCAGTTTAGTATACAGACAGAGACGAATTTAGCAACGATTTTTCAACAATTTCAAGGAGATAAGAAAGCACAAATAGCTCAGCGCATCAATATTCAGTGCGGAGAGTTCAGTTGTGATTCGCCGTCCTCGTAGAGAGTCTCTGGATGCATGGTGTCGGGCACCGAGCCCCATTTGACTTTGGTGTCGGCCAGTCTGATACGCGTAGGCGGCGGCATTTTTACTCGTCCATCAACTGACATTTGCCGGTCACGACTGCCAATCGTGTCCATGGACAGAGACATTTTGCGAAGAGAAGTACGTCGGTCCGATTCAGATAGCCGATTTTTAGATACGTAGGAGTTGGAAAATGCCCTGGAGCGGTCGAGAGTACGCTCAGTCGGTCCCAGCAACAGCAGCCGCACCTGCGGCCACTGGAAGTACACGTAGATCCACGGATTGACACACGAATTGAGGTTGCCCAGCAACATGATGCAGGTTGCCACCGTTGACGCTACAACTTGCACGATCACGGTATCGGTCAAAAATGTACTGTGCTTTTACTCAACTCAAACAATTAGGGCTCAGTCAGTTCTTCCCCATATATTATCGGCTGAAATTCTCAGAATACGTATAAATCCGCAAAATTTGTGCCAAGTGGACGCAGAAGAACTGACTGAGAGCGATTTGTTTTGGTGAACACAAAAAGGTGGTACCTTTAAAGCAGTTATGCGTATATAGGTTATACCCTTTGATGCAGACCAGGGAGCAAAAGCTCCCAACTCGTCCCCAAGAGTCGGGGACAACCCCTTGTCTTTCTACAGCATCTAGGCTTCAAAATACAGTATACCCCTTGTCCACCACTTTCGGGAACATGTTTTCCTTGTCCCCCGGAGGACAACTTATTGCCTCTTCTTCTTGATAAACCCCCTTGTCCCTTGGGCTTGTCCCCGACCGTGTCCCCGTCGGGACATCTGGAACACCTTGTCCCCAGAGGAGGTGGTTGTCCCCGGTCTGCATTAAAGGGGTAATTTGGCTTTTACTTACGTATGAGCAGCGGAAAGAATACATGGATGATATTGACAAGACAGAAAGGCGCCCAGAGAACAAAACTCAGCGAAACAATGGTGAGCGTCAGTTTGATGGTGTGCACCTTCTGCCGGTCCACTTCCTGAATCTGCTGAACGCAGGTGCTGCTAAGTCGTGGACGGTGCCACCGCGCCGACCCTGTTATGCCTGCCTTCTCTGCCGAAGTCCTCCGGATTTCTAAGAAAACAAAAGGCATTTGTTACTGACCAATTTTACCGCTACGCAGACCGTTGGGTGGGAATGCAACCGAGGATCCAGTGGCGTATCCAGGGGGGTGTAGGGTGTGTACACCCCCCTTTGCGGTGGTGGTAGGAAGAAAAAGTCTGTCAAAAATATAAGAAACTAATGAATTATGTACTAAAACTGTCTATTTTGTGCTCAGAATGCCTTCTAAATGCGTTTTTGAAGGTTAAATTTTCAAAATTTTCTCGCCCTTGTCGAGCAGAAGCCCAACCAGGCCATTATAAACTACTAAAACTTGTAATTTCTGTTAATTCTAAGCTCGGAATGCGTTTTAAACGCGTTTTTGAAAAGCTAATTTTGCAAAATTTTCTTACCCTGGTTGGGCAGCGGCCCAACCAGGCACTTTCAAAATTTTACACCCCCCCCCCTTTCCAAAATCCTGGATACGCCACTGCGAGGACCGGAAAGGATACTTTTACCGGCGGATCGGGGATCCAAACATAGGGTCTGCCTTAACGGTTGGAACTCTCCTTATCAAACTACATTCTGTGTACAGTGCTCCGAAAAAACTGTTTGGAAATTGAAAGATACGTACTGTACGTACCTTTGCAAGCAATTCGAGTTTTGACTCCATTGAGTTCGTTCCAAACGCAGTAGCAGACTTGAAAGTAGAAATATCCGGACAGCAGGCTGGGAATCACCCAGACTGTGGTACAAAACAACACCACATAGATGTGCGCCAACCATGGAGTGCCAAACCGGGCGGTGCACTGGTTCACCTTGATCTGCTCGTTCAAATAGAGACCGTAGATAGCCAAATTTGGAATTGCGCATGTCAAAGCAAAGAACCAGCTCATTCCGGCGTAGCGCTTTGCCCGTTGACCAGGCCCATGTCGCAGCGTCCGCAGCGGTTTGCAAATGGCCTGAAAACAAGCAACTGTTCTTTGAGAACTTTAGGGAATCAGTAGTGGCTAAATGTTTGGAAGTTAGGTTACGTCTAACCCACTTTCCAGATTACATAAGAAAGTATACTGTAAATTGTAAACTGGCCTTGAAGCGATCGCGGCTGATAGCAACCAGCAGAAAAGGACTGGCGTACATGGGCACAAGTCTGAGGTAGGCGATGACTCTGCACATGGCGTCGGTTCCATAGAACTTGGGCGCCGACAGAAACTGCACGCAGGTGGGTAAAACGGTCAAAACGGCAAACAGAATATCGGCCACGCAGTTGTGCGCGATCAGCAACTGTACCGACGAGAGACCCTTGAGACGAGATCGGGAACTGCGCCAAATGATCACCACCAGAAAAGCGTTGCCGATCAGTGCTGCAGCCATGGTTACGGCCATAATGATGACGGCAGTTCGGTTAAAGTCCGTGTCGAACTCGTAGTAGTAGGTTTTGTTGTTAATGGTCATTGCGTACGACAGGTAATGTTTCATCCTCTCACCATCACAAACTGAAAACCACCGTACAGTCGGGTAAGACTGAGATAGATCTAACTTCTATGTACAGCTATTCATGAAGCTACGTAAAGCAGCAGCTAATAACTGAACAGAACGTCGTAGAGGACGAATAGGGTAAGAAGTGTTTGCGTGCCGAAATGATGAAAGAATACCGGATCGTGCGTGGACACGGTCATGGTGGGGCAGGTGAAGCGACCTACCGCTTATCCACCGACAGATCTCATTTAGCAGCACCGTTCGCTACACCGCTTAAACTGGATTTGCGCGCTCGCTAGCACCACCGCACAAATTTTATTTGTTCGGCTAAGAAGTTGTCACCGCTTGTCTTGTAGGTCGTCGACCGGCTCGCTTTTTGCACCCGGCTTTCGACTGGCTTTTCAGGCCGGCACAACAGTCACAGGTCGTCACCTAATGAATGGGCACCTCTTGCGCGCACATCGTAATTCGATCTAGACATTGCGTCCTCGTTATTAAAAGCTCTGTTAGCCGGAAAAGAACTCTGCTATAGACATCCGATGCGTTGTTGGCTTTGCTGGGGGCACTCGACAGAGGCTAAAGCAACTAGGCGCGGTTTTCAATTGCCGCCCTTTTGGCATCAATGTCATGACAATCACTATTCAAGCGTTCTCAATTGCCATGACATCACGTCACATAGTGTACGTACGCAGTACTGGCAGCAGGCCACGCGCAACCGTCAGTTGCGTCGATTCCACTACCGTAATTCAAACACGTACTACAGCCGCTCAGGCAGATATACAAACTTTTGCAGTGCGTATTATCGTTAGAAACAGAAGATAAATTGGTGGCAGTGGCAAAAAATTGCCATGTACAATCTTTCTCTCAATATGGCACGTGTTAGCCAGAAAAATAGAAGACTTTTTTGCTATGATACAGAAACGAGCTAAACGCTGTAACGAACCACTACACTGTACATAGTTACAAAGCAGGTGCATTTATTCAGTTTTTCTACAGAAAAGTCGCCTGGCGATCTGAACAAGTATGAATGCACCTTAACAATGGTTTGTTTACTTCAGACATTTATTTAGCCACGTTGTGGATATCTAGTTTTAGAAAGTTTTGCGTGCAAGTAGGCAGTACATATACAAAGAGCAGTCTGAATGAACAGCAAAAAGACAGTGCATACTTAAAAGTAGGTTCTATCGCCGGTCAAACAAATCAAAATCTTTCTGGTCATCCAGTTGTGCATCGTTGCAGAGCTCTCCCAAACAACAGACTGCTTTGTTCTTTCTGGTCATTGGGGAGGGAATGTCGATAGTTTGTCCGTCTTTGAAGCACCCGCCCCCGCAGGTCTTTACTTTGAGGTGCATGAAATGTCTACCGTAAGCGCGCACTCCCGGGGTCACGTAGGTGGCCATGCAGAACCGATCCGACGGACACGACATCACCGTTTCCGCCGAACTGAAGCCCATTCGCTGGTAGCACTGCACACCCCCGACCGTCTGCACACAAACACACAGCACCAACACACGCAATACCACCATCTTCGCAGAACACTTGCAAAATTATGCTGATTTTTTGCAGTGGTTGTTTGTTGCTTGATTGCTTGGATTCAATGGACCACGTTAACCTAAATAATGCTAGGCCGATTGGCCTACTACTATGATGCCCCACCCTATCAGAACCGTGCACGAGGTCAATTCTTTTTCATCGCGATTAGGAAAAAAGCTCATTTTTTCACGTAGCGCAAATTAGTGTTCAGAGTGAACGTAGCACAGATTAGGACTTACCCCAGACCGGGGCTAGACCTTGTCTACAACTTTCGTCCTGAGGCCCAAGTCGCTCCGACGCCTCCATAGAAAGTTATTCGCAAAAAACCGCCAGGTCGCTCCTTTTTTGGACAGACTTTAGTTCTAGCGTACGGGTACAGCGATTAGCCGTTTAACCATTGCGTTCAGAAACAGTCACGCGTGACGTGTCCGTTAATAATAAGAAGTAAAATAAGTAAAAAGCATAGAGTTTGTGGGCAGGAAGGTAGTTTGGTGTACCTGGTTCTCACGTACTTTTGCAATGTGACTTGGAAGAAGTTTTTCCGTTTGCTGTCTGTCTGTGGCCCTATATAAGTGGGTGCCTCTTCTTTCTAAAATGGCTGTGACCTAACGATAGATAAGTTTATCAACTGCTGCCATCCTGTAGTAAAAGTGGGAAAAACGTTGTCAAGCTGACGATGGGAAGTCGCAAGGACAAACCACAACGACATTCGCCGCGCCAAGGCTCAAGTGCTGCTTGTGGAGGCGGTGGTACGTTTTTTAGTTTGTTTTGTTAGTTTAGTTGGGCAGGTTTGTCTGTTTGTTTATGAGTTTCACTGTCCTTTCGGACAGCTCAGGACACCCCTCGCTCTTTTCAGAGCCCTTCAATGGAGGTAACCCTGTCTACAAACAACCCTCCCCTTTGATGCCAATAGGTGCAACGGCGGCGCCGGTTCGGTTCCCATTTATCAACTGGTAGGTAGTTAGGTTAATAATAAATGTCTCGAATTGTGCGCGGCTTACAAGAGAAGTGCGCAATCTTGGCTAATAAGTACCTACCCTCCTGCCCTGTCTGCTTTCCCTAAGCGGTGAAGGCCCGTTTAGCAGGCATGCATGACCTTACAACGTAAACCTAGTTGAGTTTCTTTTCGCTATCTTATTTACTTCTCCATGCGTCACTACCTACAGGGTTTGTGCGGGGTCTGGAAAATCAGGGAGTCATGGATTTTATAGCAGTAGAATCAACTCGCGCCCAAAGGGTCAGAGCTTATACTACCCTTTTGAAAAGGGACTTGTGAATTTTCACGGCTACTACACCTTGAAATTTTACCCTCATAATACCGTTTAGATGCGTTTTTTTCCGAGCCAATTTTTCAAAACTGCTAATCGTTGCTAGAATTTTCTCACTCTGATTGGTCAGGTAAATTTCACTTTGGTCAGGGAAAGGTCATGGAATTTTGCTCTGAAAAAGCCGCACGAACCCTGACCTACTCGGCTGTTTGTTCTCCTCCTTGACTTTCAGACGGTAGTAGACCGTATCATTTTCGTCCGTGCATGAAATGAACAGAACACAGAAGTTGTAGAAGCCCAACCAGGCCTCTTCAAACTGCTTAGACTCGTACATACATGGGCCGGAAAAAATGGGTTGGGGGTAGTCAAAATCCGAAAATTTGGGGGTGGGCCTGCCGGTTGGGGGGTCGCGTCGATTTTGGTGGGTGGGGTCAGGAACGAAAGTCGGCTTCAGGTGGGTGGGTGGGGTCTTTTGAGGGGGGGGTCGAGCCCAAGTTGTGGGGTAGGCAAACCTCCTGGACCCCCGCGGCTCATGTATGCTTAGACTGTTAATTTGTGAATTTTGCGCTCAGATTACTTTTTGAATGCGTTTTTTGAAAAAGGCTAATTTTTCGAAATTTTCTTTCTCGCTTTGATTGGACAACGACCAGACAGCTTCAGGATTTTTCAACAACACTGCACTCCCCTTTGCAAAATCCTGGGTACGCCACTGTCTACAGGGTTCGTGCGGGACCTGCAAAGTCAGGGAGTCTTGGAAAAGTCAGGGAATCATTATGGAACAGTCAGGGAAAAATTTGACAGCTGTAGAAACATCTCGCTGCCAAATGGTCCTGTGAGAAGTTTGTGCACCAGGCTCTTGAAAAATACGTTTCATAATTGCTTATCTGCCCGGCCATACGGGAGAGGCTTCTGAGCACGACTAGTTACTTTCTCCCAGAGAGCACGGAACACACACATCGCCAATTTGACATAACGCGCGTCCGTATCAATGTTAGCAGAAATGCAGAATAAATACATGCAGCTGTCACAGTGGGGGTTTGGTTAAATCCCAGAGCCAGAAGCAGCAAGTTCAATTTGATGGCCAACTTTATATTGGTCAGTCTAGCTCCCACGGAGGAACAAGGAAGCTCCCGAGGTGTGAAAAGTGATGTCAGAATGCCGCAAGGTGGCCGCTTCCGAAAAGCGAAGGCAACCAGCAAACTGCAGTAGGCTAATCAAATAAGCGCGCCACTGACACGGTTGGTCGGAGGCATTGGCTGCAGCAGCCAGAGCATGCAAATGAGCCGGTGTGGCACAGTCCCTGAGCGTGGGGTACCATATATGGTGCCACTAGCCTAGGTACGGGTACCATTTATGGAGCGACACCTTATATGGTGTCGGTACCGTAAACGGCGTTAAGTGCCAGACTGATAAATGCCGATTGTTCCAAACTCTCTCTCTTCCTCTCACCTTCTAACCTCGCAATCAATCGATTGCCCTTTGTAGAGCCAGCCATACATGGGCCGGGGGGTATGGGAGGGAGAATACCCCCTCGCCCCCCCTCCCGGAGGGAGAAAATTTTCGCTTATTTAAAGCAAAATAGGCGTTTTTTTGCCTTTTTTTGGGACCCCCCCCCCGGAGGTCTCCATACCCCCTCCGGATTTTTCCGGCCCATGTATGGAGCCAGCTGGACGCAGTGGTGTGCAGTGCATTAGGAACAGCCACCCAGGCGTGTGTCACTGTCTCAATGCCAGTTGAGCAGTTCTGAATTTTCAGTTTGTTTTCTGTGACAGACCGTTTCTCAGATTAGCGAGTGCTCTACCGCGGGCCATGTTCGTCTTCAGTCAGTCAGACGAGCGCTGCGCTGTGAGTGTAAAATGATGCAGAGGCCTCGTCATTTGCGCTCTTACGTACTCTCCTTTCTGCCGTTTGGTACAGTTTAGAGTTGTGGTTGTGTAAATCAAGTGCGGGTGGTTGTGGCGCCTCTGCATCTGTTTGGCATTCGATGTGGATACCGTCGATTGACCAAATTGGTTTCTAGTTTGCCGTCGAACCAAGTGTAACGTGCTGCCGGTAGTGCATGTAACTTGCGTGCCTGCGCTGTATGCAGTTTTGCTCATTATTGGCATCCGACCTGCATTGCCGTAGGTTTGGGTTGTTTGCCTACCTTTGATGTTCAGCTTTTCTTAGTTTCTTTTCTTCAGTTTTAGTTGCCGTACGGTTCCGTTAGGTTAATTGCCGTCTTATCGGTCCTTCTGTTTCTTCCCACTATCTTCTATTCATCTGAGGGGTCACAGTTCAGAATCGTCTCTACTGAACTGCTGTGGTGGCAGTTGCATGAATCATCATGCATTTAGTGAATAGTGGCCATGTGTTTGGTTTACAACGTAATTGTGTAGACAGTGAACTCGCGCGGCATTCGCTTTCTGGCTTCCTATCTGGCACTTGCGTGTTTGATATAGGAGTTTGTGTACTTTGGCTTTCATGTGACGTGGCTGGGGGTGTCTTCTTGCGGCCAGAAGGGCTTAGTTATTCCGCATTCGTGGAGGCGGCCACTATAATAAAACTTGCTTCCAAGCGCCTGTCTGATTTGCAAGTTTAAGAATTGAAAATAGTCGGCAGGGGTTGCAATTTTCTTTTACCAACCAAGTGGCATAATGTAAGAGGAAGTTGATAGGGTTTGCCAAAAATACCGTAAGATTAAGAGACAGACGACCACGTCATCGCGGAAGAGTGCGACGATGCGTCCTTGGCCTTGTTTTTAGTGCCACCCTGTCAGTCGCCGGCCGACTATTTGGGTCGGTGTGGTGTAGTGTGTATGGGGCGTTTAACTTCTTTGCCCAACGGCACCCAGGAAAGTGCGAGTGGCACGTCTGGGCAAGCTGACTGCTAATTACCCAACCGGTTCTCCGTGTCTGACCCAAATAACCGACTGCGGTACTCCAGTATTTTTTCGGGTTGGTAGTGCCGGGCTCCATTTTTGCACGTGTCTCTAAGATGATATCGCCGGAGGGTATCGGTTCGACACAGTGTGTCAGTTAGTGCTGGTTTAAGTGGCCAAACCACCAACAAAGGTCATCTTTGCGTAGTGACTGATGTGATTTGTAAAGTGTCTTCCTGGCCACGCCAGGTAGGGAGTCTGTCGGCCGGCTGATGTTGATTGGTGGCGGTGTTGGGCCGACCCGCCTTCTTTCGGGCCGCCGCGCCTATCATTGTTTCGCTTGCCGATGCTGCCTGATGGTTGTCCGTCGGCTAGCGTGTGCAGTCAAGTGAATTTTGTTTTCAGTTCCCGCCGCTCACTTCAGCAATTACGATATTACACCTCCCCTCCCGCTGGCTCGTCCCTTCCCATTCCATACTTGTCTGCCTAAATGGTTTTCTAACCAGCCGCACCCCTCTTCCCTTCCGTATCTCTCCTTTGTTGTGTCGTTGATTGGCAACCGACTAGGTCCGAGGCAGTTGGTCCAAAACAATCTGTGCCGGCGCGTTTAGCAAGCTTAAAGAGGTATGGCTAATGGACAGTTAATTACCTGCTCTACGACTCCTGGTAGCTTTAAGCGCCACACGGTGTCCAAAGTCACCTAGAATCGAGGTCGTTCTAGCTTTCTTCGATTAAAACCAGACCTAATACTCTTACCCTGTCTGTGTTTTTTACCCGTTTACCGAGGGTACCGTTTCGTAAGCCGACAGCCTACGTGCACTGGAGAATTAGAAGAAGCCCCAGGCAATACATGGGCGGGAAAAATCCGGAGGGGTATGTGGTTTTTCGTCTGGGGAGTCTGGGGAGTATAGGATTGCTTCCCCACCCTCACCCCCGGTCCATGTACGGTGAATCGGTCCGGTCCGAAGCCCCTCCATTGCTCTGTCTGGACTGTGCATGGGACGGAATAATAGGTAAAGGTGTGTTTGAGGAGTGTTTGCCGATCTTGGGAGGTGTGTCCGTTTTTTGGGTGGGTGGTACTTTTAGCAGGAAAAGGATTCGGGTGGGTTGGTTGATTTATCCGGGGGTTGTATCAAAGTTGAGTGGGAGTGGATAAAGCCGCGGTCCTTGTATGGTCCGGTCGGACCTGTATTGGGCTTGAATTGGTGAGCGGCATTCCTGGTTGGTCATGTACTATGTGGCTTCTGTATTCAGTTGCAAAACCTGATTGACATATGTGTCTCTCTATATGGCACAGAGATAGCTGTAGTTTAACTTGTCCGTTGCGACAGCCGTTACAGCTTGGCTTGACCGGTTCGACCATATGTTAACTTGGTTTGTCATTCGCCAGGTTTGCTGGTTTGATAATGGTTGGCATTTAAAAGTAGCGCTTGCGCTCACCTGTCTTACTGCTGGTGATTGTTTATTCTGCAGTTGTGTATGTTGGGTGTGAACGTTGCCCTCCCAGCCGTTATCTGGATTAATTGAGTCATCGGCTGGCTTAGAATAGTAATTTTACTGACGCTACTAGTTTTGGTTTGGCCGTTTGTCTGTCGATCTCCTGAAAATAGGGCAAGCGACAGGTACGTAAGGTGCCTATTGAAGTTTCTATTGGTCGGTTTTTCATGGTACTTATCACCGTCACTTTTTTCATTATTTTCCCACGTCGCTCCATGCATACCCGTTCTCGCTGCGCTTATGGCAGTTCTTTTGTGCTTCCGGTCGCTTACGACTTCTAAACTGTGCGAACATTGTGATCCTTGGCGAAAAAAACGTGCTGACCATTTCAACATGCACTACGCTGGGTGTTAGGCTTTGGACCGCCCGCCCGCCCCTAGCATCGGTCCCCACATACACAGCGCTTAGGGTCTCAGATTGGCAAACAGCAAATAGGATTCCGCTGTAAATAATTCTCAGCTGCACTAAGACGCACCTTTTTCCACAACCGGACATGGAATTCCCACTTCGAATATACCACATCCATTTTTAACTAATAATAAATGACTTTATGCAATCTTTAGCTTCATTACCACTAGCTGGCCGTCATACATGTAACAGCTCCGGGCCGACCTGGGGGAGGGGTAGGGGTTTTCCTCAGGTGGTGGGTTGAGGAGGGTTTCGCCCAGAAGGGGTTTCAAAATTTCAAAACGCTCCAAAACGCCTGGAAATGCGTTTCCAGCAGGTTTTTTTCAATAAGGACGCAAAAAATCCCTAATTTAATCTGCCAAATAGCGTTATAGAGCTAAAAACAAGCAAAAAATGACAAAATGGGCTTCCAAAAACTGCGATTTCTCTTAAATACAGCAGTGGAAACGCCAAATTCGGTTTCCAATGGCTTTTCAAGCGAATGTTAGGCTGAAAATTCGAAAAAAGGGGTGGACCCTTTTTATTTATACTGTATTTACGGTACTCAAGAACGTTCGAAGATTATTATCGGCTAATGTGTTGTGTACTGTAGTTTCTGCTGATTTCAGCACCATCCCGGATGGACCGGCCGGTGACGCCGGACCGGGCGCAGTACGAACGAGATCTGAGAGAGGTGCACAATAGAATCTACCACTGGAATGAGCACAAGAATAAACTGGTGGGCAATCGAGACAAGAACGAGCCGGGAGTCCTGCAACGACTCAAGTCCGAACGCTCCGAGTTGTCAGGAAAGAGAGCAGAGGTGAAGGCCAAACTGAAACCCATGGAGGACAAAGTGACTGCGCTCAAACAAGATATACAAGCTAAGGTACACTTTATATAGACTCTGCACTAGTATACACTACTGTGCTACGTTCGGATATAGTATGTAGTATATAGTATAGTACGTATTACGTAGTATAGTGCTGGCTGGATCTCATGCGCGTACGTATTTGGACAGGTCAGGTGAACGAGTTTCGAAATCTACTAAGCTAAGTTTTTATTTGTAATTCGGTTTTTAGCAGTGTTTTATCGAAAATTTTAAGTTTTCCCCCCAAAGCTTCAATTTTCCAATCAAATAGATTAAATCTACAGAATATCTCAAGATTTCGAATTGACCAATTTTTAACTGATAAAATTTTTAATCTTTAACAATCTCCTTTTGGACTATTCGGTATAAAAATACCGAATTCGAATACGTAGCACCGGTAACCGAATTATTCAGTTTATACCGAAAACACCGAACTTCGGCTGCATCCCTAAAACTACGTGTACTGATCATGTAGACCTGGCCGTCACTTTCTGCACTTGCATGCTGGACCTCGGGTTCTCCGAGAATATATAATTTTCGCTCGAGTGACAATGTTTTCTGACGACGCTTTTCAGACGGATGCCATGTCTAAATTGGAAGCTCCGGCAATTTCGTTCAACAACAGCGAACAACGACTGAACGCTCGACTGAAGCAGCTGGAGGAGGACTACCATCGAACTCGCTTCAACAACGTGCGCGAAGAGACCCGTTTCGTCAACGAAATCGACAAACTCAAAGCCTACAAGATCCAGTGGACGTAAGTTCTTCCATCGTTCTGGCTTCTTTGTGCGGCCCGACTTTGAATAGCGGCGCTCCGTTTCGTTGCGGAAATTTACAATTGTAATACAAATTCAGACGGCGTTATGAAGCGAGAAACGATCTCAGTGCGCACTTGTCTTGTAGCGACACAAAACAGTCTGGTTGAGGAGGCGACGTTTCCCATAACTAATGGCGTTTACACTATTATACTGAGACACTCAACACCGCCCGTCTCAAGGTTGTCTTACTGCATTGCCCTCTTTGAATAAATCACAAATTGCACTTCAAAGTGTCTTTATTGGGGACTCGCATGGGCCGAAAAAAATTGGTCGGATTTTTTGCCAGTTACCGGCATTTTGGGCTGTTCTAGCTAAGATAATGTTGTTTTACAGTTAGAGATTTCTTATGCACCAGCCAGGTACTTTACAGCATGCAACGGTGCTGGTACCACATGGTGGTAAGGCAGAGGTTGATGTACCGGTCTACGGCAAACTACATGCATGTACTAAGGGGTTTCGGGGGAACTCCCTAGCTAGGGAGGCCAAGCCCCATTCTCCGAAACAGTTTATGGACTGCCGTCTCAAAAAAAAAGTAATGACAGCTCTAGTACCAACAGACTGACTAATTTTGAGCTTAAAATCAGCTTTAACCCTTTGTTAACCGAATTTGGCGTTTCCGTTGCTGATGATTAAGACAAATTTTTCAGCATACATGGGCTGGCGGGTTTGTGGGTTTACTCCTCGCTGACCAATACCCCTAGGCCAACCATCCCCTTCCCCACTCTATTCCATCCCACAGGGAAAAATCCGCATTTTGGAGGGTTTCCCAGGGGTTTTTGGTACCCCCGAGACGACATCCAGGCCCATCTGGATTTTTCCGGCCCTTGTATATTTTTAAGAAGCAGTTTTTGCCATTTTATCCTGGTTTTTTCTCTTAAACGCTTGAAATTGCGATTTTTTAGCCCTATTGGGAAATAAAAGTGCTAAAAGTGCTAATTTCCAAACGGTTTGAAGCTTATTAAAATTTTGCACCCTCTATCTCTGTGGGTGTTACCCCCTGGACCCCACCTGGCAGAAAATTCTCTGCGCCACCCCTGTCCCGCGGCCCGGACCTGTTACATTATTCGGTTACATTTTATTACTGGTGCCGATTGTCCATTTTAAGGGGCCAAAAGTGATCGGTACGGTACTATTAGGCGACGCCTATTAGGCGATGGTACTATTAGGCGACAAAAACATTAATAGATAATAGTACCAATTAGGCGGCCCCTTCCGAATCAGTCAAGGGCCATGTTCAGCTGTAAGCCTGAATGCGCTATTTTTAACTATGCATGGCTAAGTGGCACTAAAATAATGTCTCGTTGATCTTATAACTCATTAACTTATAGCTAAACAAGCCACCTGCCCTGATTGTTTCTAACTCAGATTCTGGTATTTGCCCTATTCCCCCAGCTTGCGTCGAGCACGTGAGCGGCCGTCGAGTCGCCCACCTATTTTTCCGGTTGCTATGTTCATTAACACACTGGATGCAGACGATCGCACCACAAACTTTGCGGAAGCAGTTCACAGAGTTTCGCAGCGAAAATTTGATGCGGCGCGTCCATCCATCTGGCGCTTTATAAATGAGCTGCGACATGCATACGTGGGCCGAAAAAATGGGATGTCGGTAGTCAAAATTCAAAATTTTCGGGGTAGGCCTGTCGGTTTGGGAGGTCGCGGCGATTTGGTGTGTTGGTCAGGAACAAAAGTAGGATTCAGTTCAGATGGATGGGTGGGGTCGTTTGGGGGGTTGAGCGCAAGTTGGGGTGTGGGTCGGCCCATGTATGGCGACATGTGCAGAAATCCCGATACTCTACTTAATTAGTGCTCAGTGAGTTGGAATTTATCCATCCATGGTGTTGCACTTATTTTTTAAATGAGTCCTTGAAATTGGTTTGCAATTTTTGTTATGCTTTGTTTTAATTGCTGTTGTGCTGTTTGCATTGTTCTGCTATGTTTTAGTGGTAACCTATGTTGCCGCACGGACTTATTACTTTCTGTCGCCTAATAGTACCGTCGCCTAATTTTACCGCTAAATCGCCTAATCGGCATCGCCTAATCGGCGTCGCCTAATAGTCCTGCTTCGAAAAGTGATAGGCTGGTGAACGCTGGAAATTGATGTTTCTCGTCTCGTTCTCGCAATACAGGCCACTTGTTTAGCTCGTATCAAACGTTGAAAGAGGAGAAGAGGAAGCTGGAGGAGGAGCTGAAGCAGACGGAGCACGAGAAACGTCATCTGCAGCGCGAGTTTCGCAAGTGCGGCTACGGCGTGCACTGCAAAGCCAAACAGTACAACGACGAGAAACGCACGCTCGGCACCGCCAAGGAGGAACTGGCCGGACTCTACAAGCGCAAGCGAGTGCTCATCTCCGACTACCTGCGTCAGTGCGACGACTACCGGCTCTGGTGCCGTCAGCACGGACTCAGCCAGCGCAAGAAGCCACAACAGCAACAGAAAACAGTGCCTTCCAAACGACCGGCTGCCTTTGCACCGTTCACTAAGAAAAAAAGTAAACGCCCTTGGCGCCGGTTGATCGCAGTTCTGTAGCGCCGACTGTTTGTAGGCCAAGGTGAAGAGGAGTCGGAAGAGGAAGAACAATTCGAGCCGTTTAGGGAAGAGAAACGCGCCTGCCACGCTTTACTGCTCTATTTGGAGAAACTCAGCGAACAGACCGACGATCCCGGTACTTCGGCTGACGGAGTGGCTGACGGACACGACAACACGCTCGGTTAGTGGTGCCATTTTGTACGTGTAGGCAGCGACAAACAAAAGTCTGTTGTGTTGTAGACGCGGTGCCAGAAGGCTACACCCGTCTGCAGCGTTCGGACGTCGGCAGCACTTCGCCTCGTCTGCGCAAACGGTTCAGCAAGCGCTCTACTAAGAAAGGGTCGCAGTCGATTTCGCATTCGGTCGAGGAGTTCCAGGCCTTCTCTTTGATCGGTCTCACTCCGCCGGCCACCTATGCGGACGTGCCGTCGGCCATAACGCTGGTGCACGAGAGACTGGACATGCTGGTCGACCAGACCACTCTGCCGCCGCCCGACGACGAGCGCCTCGACTTTGGCTGGTCGTCCGACAGCGAAGTCACCACCGATTCCGCCTGGGGCAGCGTCTCTACTGACTTCTCCGGACTCACGCAGGGCAGCAGCGCCACTTCTCCTGACGTTTCCTTAATTCTCTCTCCCGATGACAGCGGCTCCGCTGCCATGCCCAGACTCACTTCTTCGCCTACTCTCACTTGTACGTACACTTTGCATTACACAGTTAGGGACTTATCCCCTTATGCGCATACATGTAACAGGGAGGTCTGCCCCCCACCCGACTTAGGCCAGACCCCCCAGACGGGGACACCCCCTAGACGATTTCGCCGACCCCCCTCCGATTTTTCAGGCAAGTATTTAGTAGTATAGAATTTCAGACACAAAAATTGCTTGGCGATTTTTAGCCCAAAAATTGCGAATCTTTCGATTTTTGAGCGTTTTTTTAGTGTCCTACCCCCCGGCCGGCGCCAGACCCCCAACCCCCTTCCCCCATCGGCGGATGACCTGTTACATGTATGCTTATGCGGAGGCAGCTTTTCGGCGGAGAGTTATTAGTATGTTTTTTCCACTTACCTTTTACATCGATTAGCCAACTTATTACCTTTCGTAGCGTTATATGAAACGAAATGTAATAAGTTAAATGACTAGTAACAAGTTCCTCTTTCACGTGATCGGTTCGCTTTTATCCAGCAAAATTAGCTTCGAAGTACAATAGGTAGCTGTTACGTGTTGCCGAATGGAAATAAGTTAAATGTAATGAGATCGAGGCGCCAAACGAACGCCAATTTACCATACGAAAAGTTAACATCTTACTTTTCGTTTGTCTTACCTTTGTAAAAGGTAATGTATGTCTTTTTGAACTTATTGCATGACGTTTTACAATAAGTAAAACGACAATGGCACATGCCTCCGCATAAGGGGCTATCAACCTATTCGGTAAAGCTTCTGTTAGTCTAAATGTCGTTATTTCTCTGATTGTTGCGTGCTTTTATTCTTGGAACATGAGCGAAAGGTCTAAAAGCAGGCTGTTACGGTCATAACAAATTTTGTATCAAAAGAGAACCTGCTATAACGGGGGTCGGTTTCAGCCGGAACCGTGCCGGTGGCATTGGAGTACCAGCGCAGTCTTTCGGATGGCACCAAGTCGTCTGTGATGCAAGTGAACTCAGCGCCTGAGTTGGTCGGTTCTGCGGGTCGTCTCACCACCACTGATGACGTGGTGGAGTTGCTGGGAAATCTTACCTCTCAAATTCAGGCCGCCTCTGACGAAGGTACAGTACCTACAGCATTACTAACATACAGTCCGCCACTGAATATCATACGTACCACATATTTATCACTGTTAATCGGGTGCTCTTTCGTTTACAGGGTTCTTGCCGGTCAGTAGATGTCAGGGGGTCGGGTGGATTTAAAATTTGTCAGGGGAAAGTCAGGGGATTTTGGGTCTTGTCAGGGGAAATTTTGGGCGTCGCTGATAACTTTATTTAAACTTTAAAGCAATGATGTTGGTACCATATAGTAGAATCTATGGTAAAACAACAACGAGCCAAGTAACATAAAATCGATATTGAGAAAATCATTTTAAATATTCTTACGCTTTCGTGATTTAGCTTCAATATCAGTTTAAATGTTTTTTACCTAAAATGCAAGTACATACTGCTGTGGAAAACATGTCTGCATGTGTTAGTTGTACCAAATTAAGTCAGTTAAGAGGAAAAGCACAAAGCACTCGGCTCATTTTAGCAAGATCAACTGGTGATGTTCGTGTACTTGCCTGATTACATGGTTGTAACTCCTGACACAGAGCGAATTTCGCCAAGACGTTTTTAGGTGCTTTTGCTGTATGTTTTCGCACTTAACTGCATTTTGTCACTTGGCTCGTTTTACCATAGTGGCGATGGCGACGATATATTATATGACGTTTAGTTTTCGCCATAAAACTGCCTGTGCTACGTTTTTGCTTTCTGTCTGCAGGCATAGACACGGAGGCCGTTAGCAAGGAGTCGAGTGTGAGTTCGAGTTCAGTGCCTTCTGCCTTGAAAACCATGCGGGAGTCCTCGGGTGTTGTGCCGGACTTTGAAGAGCAGTCGTCAGATGTAGAACGGTGAGCTTTGGCCGGTCAGTGCGCTGTTTATCTGTACTATTGCCTCTGTACATTACAGTTCGGGTATTCCTCTTTTGACTGCGTGTAAAGTGTGTGTTGTTTGTGTACATACACTGTTGTTGTTTTCTGCGCATGTACAGTTGGGGTTTTTGTTGCGTTCAACTCTCTGGCTAGGAAGGACGTCCTTGTTTTACGTGTGACTGTGTTTTGGTTTTGTTATTGCGTTTTTGTCGCTGTCTGCTTTCTACGACAGACGTCGGTTAGATTTGTGCAAGAGTATGTGATGACAATGTAGTTTCTCCTACTACTACTTACTACTGTCCTTGTGCCAAAATTCACTAGCGATTTTACGTCACCGATTGATTGATTCAACCGATCAGCTCTAATACTACTTGCTCCTTACTTTATGTATTTACTCTGGATTTTTATGGAAGCATAGGGTAGCCGAGCCGATTCAACCTCGTACTGTGCAAACTGATATAGGTACACGTTTATATTTATAAATGTTTTTATTGAAAAAGCACAAAAATATCTCACTGTTGTTGAGTATTTAGCGGATATTGAATTGAATTTTATTGCGTCGTTGTGATAGCTTTATGCAATTTCTCTTATTTATGTTCTTGTTTAGGACACCGATTGACTTAGTGTTCGTTAGCAACTGTGTACATCACGATTCTTTCCACTCTTCTTCATTGTGTCTGTTCTATTTCTACCTAAAATATCGCCTTCTTAAGTGCGACCAAAAACATTTGCCTTTGATAAAGTTACTTTATGTAAGCAAGTGATCACGTTTATGACAGACACAGGGTCAACAGTAACCGATCAAACAAATAACTTATTCTGTTTGCGCAAGTACAACTGAAGTTAAGAGTAAGTGAACCAGTTACAACACTTAACCTAATGCGCTGACCCGCCATTAAATTAGAAGAGACATGAGTAAGAAGGGCAGGGAGGGCCAGCAAGCAACAATTAAGAAAGCTAAGAAGAAATCACTCCAACTCCATCTGATCGTCTGATGCCGGTTCAGCTTCTTTCTTCTGTTCCTCCATTGCCACCGACTCGGTCTTAATCACCGGCACTTTCGGTTTCACCGGCTCCTCCGGTTTTGGTTGCGCTTGAAACGTGTAGACCACCTGAAAGATTCGGTCCAAATACAAAAACGCATGCATGCACTAGGCAGTTTGCGATTAACCCTACGTAGCTCCCTCCTCCAGAAGACAGTTTAGCGAGCTCGACCCCAAAAGCAAGTACTAGTAGTCATACATGGGCCGGAAAAATCCGGAGGAGGGGGGGTAGGAGGGGGGAGAAGACCTCGGGGGGGGGGGGGGGGGGGGTCCCCCTAAAAAAGGCCAAAAAACGCCTATTTTGCCTTAAATAAGCGAAAATTTCTCCCTCCGGGAGGGGGGGGTGGGGGGTTAGCCGGCGAGGGGGGGTATGGAGTATGTTTGGACGGCCGAGGGGGGGGGGTATGGCCGGCCGAGGGGGAGGGGTATACCCCCCCTTACCCCCCCCCCGGCCCATGTATGCTAGTAGTGGCTCCAGCACTAACAAGTTTGTAAAAGTGCTAAAGAATGATGCTGGGTTCGATGGCTTAGAAATCACTGATTTTTTTCGCATAAAATGCCGTTGCTATTGGAATTTAGCGTTTCCGGTGCTGTTTAGCCTTGTTCCAGGCCTTTTGGAGCTCTCAGAAACCTCCGTGGGCGAAATCAGCCTAACAGGCGAACCCCCTCATCCGGCCGGACCTGTTATAAGTATGCAAGAAGGCTGGGGTATACGGCAAAAACCCAAAACTTGAAAAGTACCATTGGTCCACTTGCATAGATACACTAAGCACCAGTAGCAACAGCACCGATGGCAGGGGACAGGAGCAATTGCGCTTCATGTGCTACATGTTATTTTTCTACCGCAGTTAAAGTTGGTGGGAGGATAAGCAGAAGAAGAAATAACAAAGTAACCTCGGGGCCTCCGCCGTAGACCGAGTAGAAAAAGTCCCATAAATCTCTGCTAATTGGCATGAACGGCGCTTGGGTGCGCAGATAGCGGTCGCCCTGCGGCGAGGCGCACAGCAAAGATTCGTTGTCAATCAGGCCGGGCGGCTCTGAAACAACCGACCGACTAACTAAGGTGAGCACGTTGATTAGCTCGGCCTGGCCGTCTGCCTCTCTCTCTCAGCTCTGCTGGCCACAACAATGAGCGACGGTGGGAACTTCACCCAATCGCCCGATTACTGGAGTGCCGACTCGTTTCTGCTCCAGAAACCGGCCGCCTTCATCATTTTGGCTATCGTGGCGCTTACGCTCTTTTTCTGTCTTGCCGGCACCCTACTGGATCAGACTTGGTACTGCCGGAGACCGCAGAGCCACAGACAGAACTTCCGTTACGACCAGTGCTCAGTACACATAGCCGACGTCTGAACAACTCACCGAATGTGTGGCCCAATACGAACGCCTCCCACTGCTTGAACCAGCCGCGACTGATTACGTTCTGCAGACGCTTGGGGTCGTGTGCGCGGTAGGGAGCGTCGCGTGTCAGTTTCTTGTAGGCTGCATGCTCTCCCGTGCGTTTCACTTGCACCCGCAAGTGCTCCTGCTGACAGGTCAGACAGTATTGCAGACAAGTGCACACCGGTCCTCCGCCGAATCTAAACAAACCGATCTCTGTCTACGTACAATTTGGAATTTCGAACATGTTGGTGTACAAACTGAAAGATTTATACTTAACTTAGGATTTGCATTCTTATCGTCATTGTTTGCGTCTGTTTAGTAAACGTGCTTCTTGTTTCAATACGTACGTCAAGTTCAGTCGGCCTGACGCAGCAGACGAATCAGGAAAGGTAGAACATAAATCAGTGTGCTTCTACTCACACTTCCAATTGCTATTTGTTCGAAAAGGATTTGGGTTAATCTGACTATCAAAGCGAAATTTCACAAAACCAGACTGTTTCGTTAGTAGTAGTAGTAGTTGGTTATGTTATGGCTACCAATCAACCCTACGTACTGAAGAGAGAGAGCCGTTTACTAACAAAACAAACGATGACAGAAGGGTTAGATCAGTGGATGTTATATACAAATCTGTTTCATCACTCTCCCATCAGGCGAGTGTCCACTGGGCCGCCGCTGTGCCTGACAATCGGGGATAGGAAACGAACTGAATTGATGACTGCCTGGCGTCTGCTGACTCCGCACCTCCAAACATCCGCTCTACGTTGACGCCATGGTGACTCCGTCTCGCGCGGGCGACATTCCCTCCTTGCTGCGCCTTGGCCCTGATCTGGCGTCTTGTCATTGGTGACGCACGCTTCCATCTCTCGGTGAACGAACGCAAACGCAAAAACACTCTTCTCTCCCCTCTTCTCTTTCTTCCCTTCCGTTGCCTTCTTCTTCTCTTCCTTTTTCTCTTGATCTTTCTTTTCTTTCCCATCATTTTCCTTCTTCTCCTTGTTGCCTTTCTTCTGTCACCATTACCTGATGTTGTGTCAGCTGGCTCTATGTCTTCCGGAATGGTTGTCTTCTCTCCTGCCAAACGTGAACGGAGGTTGTGGGTTTTTGACTTTGTCACTGGGGACTCGCGAGGTTGAGAAAGGGATTGGATGAGCTCACGGAAATGGATCTGTTGCTGTTGTCGAAGCTGAATTTGTTCGTCTTGAAACTTGAGAAGCATGCGTAGGGTAAGCTGGGACTGCTCATACTGTTGTTGTTGTTGGTCTCGGAGAAGTTGTAGTATGGCTTGGAACGACTGGTAGTGGAACTGGTGGGCTGGTGGACATGGATGCATGGAACTTGGTGGACTGGGCTGCAGGCGTCTACTCCCCTGGGACGGCGTAGAACTGGGTGGTGGTGCTTGGACGTGGTAGTGGTAGGAGGTTGAGACGAACGATGGAGTAGTGGTCGTGGTTGTGGAACACATGGAACTTGGACTCGGTGGTGGTGGGACTTGGTGGGCTTGGCTGGGCTTTGGAGCGGTTGAGGAACGATTGAGAGGTGGGTGCACAACAACACAACAACAAAATTTTGGTCTCGGCACCAAATGAAGAGAGAGAGCCGTTTACTAACAAAACAAACAATGACAGAAGGGTTAGATCAGTGGATGTTAGATACAAATCTGTTTCAGTACGTACGTTATCAGACCAGTAAAAAACAGACACGACACAGGACTTTTTCTGTGCTCGTGAGTGGACACAAAGCGGCCGAAAAACTAGCTCTACCCACGAAAGCAGCTAGTTTTTCAGCCATTTGTAGCTGATAATTGCAATCTACAGTGCGCCATATATTACACCTTCCGAATGTTTTGGGAGCATCGGCCAACCTGTGAACAGACCGACTCTAATTTCCTAATAGCGTTCAGGCGGACTACAACTGGAGTACGTTTGACCAGGAGGCCTGCTATTGAGGGATACGATCACTTGGCCGAAAATCATTTCGCCGAAAATCAGTTGGCCGAATACGTTTCGCCGAATGTTCAGTTGGCCGAAAATCAGTTCGCCGACTGTACGATTCGCCGAATGTTCAGTTCGCCGAAAGTTCAGTTCGCCGAATCAAAAAACAATATGTTCAGGTAGGTTTAATGGTTGCCTGTGCGTTTAATGTGATTCGTTCAATTGGCGCAGCCATTTTATTTCATACACGCATACATAATGATAGCAATACATCTATAAGATAGATACAGGACATGACAACATCCAAAAAATAACAAACAGTAGGGACCAACCTTTTGAGGAACAATCATAAAAATACACACCCGGAAATAGCGTACAAAAGCAGTAACATATCACTGAGACAAGTACAGAGTCAGTAAGACAAGTTGTGTGCGATGCCAAACCACTCCGTGCAGTTGCTCAAAACCGACAAATTGTGCTCAGTTGAGAAATTAGAAATTTTAGAAATTTTTTTTTTTTTTTTTTTTTTACTTCCCAGACAATGTACATACAGTACGTACAGACAGTATCACAATAAACTCTACAGTGCATATCTTAATGACAAGGGAAGAAGGACTGAGTTAGCTCTAGGCTATTTTATAACTCAGCCCTATCGGTATCAGAAGATCAGAACGCGGTCCCGCGGGTTTCGATTTTCATCTGTTGCGCTATCGAAAAGCAGAAAGGGGACAACTAAAATTTTTTGGAACTAAAATAAACTAAACTGAAATAAAGCAACTAATTGAACTTACATTCGCCTGGTTGCTGTTCATATTGAGTGTATTCGGCTGGGATGACCAGATCCGCCAGGCGGGCAGGGTTAATCGGTGCAGCTTCCTTCGCTTTACGAACTGTTCGAACTTGCTGTTTGCACGCTCCGAACGAGGGCATCTGACCAGCCGCTGCCATGCTCACTGCGCCGTGTACTCGTGCGATGACAGCAGTCGTAGCTTCACGCGTTCCCGTTGCTAGTTCCTTCATTTCCGTGAGTGCTTGCGCTACCTCCACCTTGGCACGATCAGGCGCATGGTTGTGCTCATTAGATACGCGACCGACCTAAACGCTCAGTTTGGTACAAGAGGGTAGGTGTAGCGCCGCCTGGGGTTGCAAACTGACCTGTCCATTTCGAGAAATTAGTCGTCCTTTGCAGCCCTCGCTTCGCCGTCGGCATCTCCAGTAGACTGTTAAACCGTCGTCGCTTCTCTTGTCTACAACGTAAACATGGCCCTCATGGCAGAAGGTGCTACACCCGCGCCTGGTTTTTATCAACGCATCAGCCATAGTTACGGCACCACACAACGTCTGACTGTTACAAGCAGAGTGACCTGGTCGGCCAGGCCATTTGCTAGGGAGGGGCAGTTATGCCCCCAAGTCATCTTCAAACAGGTTTGGCCGGCCTTCTCACTCTCTCTCTGATGTTCTGTTAAGTCTGAGGGTCATAGATTACCTACCTGAACATATTATTTTTTGATTCGGCGAACTGAACTTTCGGCAAACTGAACATTCGGCGAATCGTACAGTCGGCGAACTGATTTTCGGCCAACTGAACATTCGGCGAAACGTATTCGGCCAACTGATTTTCGGCGAAATGATTTTCGGCCAAGTGAACCCAACCCGCTATTGACGAGTGCGTGCGCGCGAAAGCAATAAGCACTAATAGAATCTGCATACCTATCATACAAATAGTCCCAGGCGTGCGAGTTAATCTCTGCATAGTAATCGGTGAGTTGCTGAGCCTTAGCAGGAGCTATATAGCCGTGAGCACAGAGGAAGTCGTAGTTGGTGACTGGCCCCGGCTCGGCATAGGTCGCCACGCGCTGCAGCCACTCGCGGCTGACGTAGAACGACAGGAGACCTTTGCTCTGCAACCAAACCACGTCCCAACACAGTTGACACACATCCGTTTATTAGGACTAAACATAAAATTAAAAAGATACCAATAATACACAACAATCGGTGACCCGCTATTGAAAAGACAGTGGCAGAGTGACAAGCTACGCAGTCACAGTTTCTTAAGGCACAGGGTTTTGCAGCGCACAGATGTTAGACAAAAACGACACTTTCTGCTTTTTCTTGCCTGGTCCAGACGACTCAACAGCAGAAAGGGGCTAAAAGCAAGCTCGGAGCTCGCACAATACGAACTAGTCAGTGTTCGACATAAACAAACACTCTAACATGCAACTGGAGACTAGGGTTTGCCTCTTCCCATACCCATAAAACCGGAAAGAACAGCGTTTTACCCTTCTGTCCACTCGCTCAAGTCTATGACGCAACTCATTTCGCACCCGTTCCATACCATCTTGTCTCTTTTGATAAAACAACACATAGGCCTCTTTGTCCAGCAACTAGAACAGTGGTCAGAATCAGAATTTGCAAACAATTGTACCGGACGTTCTCGCTTACATCTCCGATCTCAACCCGTGACACACAGGTATCATCGAACTCGTACCAGTGTCTGTTGCACTCATTTCGACAATAAGCCACATAATGACCGCCTAAATTTCAGTTAGAGGCAGAAGCGCACAGACAAGCAAAATGCGCACCCTCGGCCCCTCCGTAGTGCGTCACGATGGCAACCAGCTCGTAGCGAGTAACTTTGCTGTCGGCCTTTTCGTGCATATACGTGCCCAACTCCAAATCGTCGAGCGGAAAGCGAACTGTCGTCGAGACCTGGTCACAATTCAAGTCAGTACCAATCAGTCAGTCAGTCAGTCAGTCAGTACCAGTCAGTCAGTCAGTCAGTCAGTCAGTCAGTCAGTCAGTCAGTCAGTCAGTCAGTCAGTCAGTCAGTCAGTCAGTACCAGTCAGTCAGTCAGTACCAGTCAGTCAGTCAGTCAGTCAGTCAGTCAGTCAGTACCAGTCAGTCAGTCAGTACCAGTCAGTCAGTCAGTACCAGTCAGTCAGTCAGTACCAGTCAGTCAGTCAGTCAGTCAGTCAGTCAGTACCAGTCAGTCAGTCAGTCAGTCAGTCAGTCAGTACCAGTCAGTCAGTCAGTACCAGTCAGTCAGTCAGTACCAGTCAGTCAGTCAGTCAGTCAGTCAGTCAGTCAGTCAGTCAGTCAGTACCAGTCAGTCAGTCAGTACCAGTCAGTCAGTCAGTACCAGTCAGTCAGTCAGTACCAGTCAGTCAGTCAGTCAGTCAGTCAGTCAGTCAGTCAGTCAGTACCAGTCAGTCAGTCAGTCAGCCAGTCAGTCAGTCAGTCAGTACCAGTCAGTCAGTCAGTCAGTCAGTCAGTCAGTCAGTCAGTCAGTCAGTCAGTCAGTCAGTACCAGTCAGTCAGTCAGTACCAGTCAGTCAGTCAGTACCAGTCAGTCAGTCAGTCAGTCAGTCAGTCAGTCAGTCAGTCAGTCAGTCAGTCAGTCAGTCAGTCAGTCAGTCAGTCAGTCAGTCAGTCAGTCAGTCAGTCAGTCAGTCAGTCAGTCAATGTCCAATAGAATTGTGCAAATTAGCGGTACCTTGGAGCTGTAGGCCATGTCGTGTTTGAATCGTTTCAAGTGAATGCAGAGCACTTCTGGCAGCGTCAGTATTTTGCAGAGTTTACGGCCGTTTCGCAGCCTAAACAACACAAGCTACCGAACGGATGCGAGCCAATAGAAATCAGAGCGCACATGCCACACTTGTCGCAGCTGTACATGTCGTCTCCTCTCAAGTCGTCGACGGAGAAGAAGGCATTGAGACAGTCCTGCAGACTGATATCCGGACCGCGCATGTAACTGTAGGCCGCATACAGCCAACTGAACGCCCACCACCACCAGCCCTCAAACACCATCATCCTTAACCCACACCTGACGTCTTACTGATAGCATCCAGACAAGCTCATACAGCTAACACGCAATTTTTTTGCAAAAGGCAACGGAAAGCAATTTTTGCACTATTTTTTGTAATTCTTGCAGTGTGAGCATATATGTAACAGGGGGTAAGGGGGGACTGTCCCCCACCCGACTTAGGACAGACCCCCCCGGATGGGACCCCCCTCCCCGAGACGGTTTCGCCGACCCCCCTCCATCCGATTTTTCTGGCAAGTAAATTTTTGAGCAAATTTTTGCAATTTTTTACAATTTCAGACAGAAAAATTGCCAAAATCGCATACAAAACAGCACTTTTAGCTGTAATTTAGCCAAAATTAGCAATTTTTGACGATTTTAGCCCAAAAATTGCGATTTTTTCGATTTTTAAGCGTTTTTTAGTGCCCTACCCCCTCTCAAAATTTCGGCTCAGACCTCCCAAGCAGGCGCCAGACCTCCCAACCCGTTGCTGGTTTTTTTGGCTTGGACCCAACCTACAGGACGGATGACCTGTTACGCATTAAGAAGATGCAATTGGAGTTAGTTTACGTACCTGTTGCGGCTGTGCGGAGCCAGTGGTGAGGTCGAGAGAGGAGTAACTCTGGTCAGGGGCACATCCGATTGAGCGCAGTCGCTCTAATTGCTCGGCAGAGGGAATAGGCAACGACAAGTCCTAAACATTCCACCATCACCCTCTTCCGTACAGACTACCCCAGTCCCCCAAGTCACTAAAACTACTAATCTCGTTTTGGGAATCGAATTGGCGAATTGAAATACTAATTGCGCGAAAACTTAACCGTTTTATCTATCTATCTGTATCATACATGTAACAGGTCATCCGCCGATGGGGGAGGGGGGGGTTGGGGAGGGGGGTCTGACGCCGGCCGGGGGGGTCTGAGCCAAAATTTTGGGAGGGGGATAGGACACTAAAAAAACGCTCAAAAATCGAAAAAATCGCAATTTTGGCTAAAAATCGCCAAAAATCGCTAAGTTGGGCTGAAATACAGCTAAAAAGTGCTGTTTTGCAGGCGATTTTGGCAATTTTTGTGTCTGAAATTCTAAAAAATTGCAAAAATTTGCTAAAAAATTTACTTGCCAGAAAAATCGGAGGGGGGGTCGGCGAAATCGTCTCGGGGGGGCTTCCGGGGGGGGGTCTGGTCTAAGTCGGGTGGGGGGGCAGACCCCCCAGACCCCCCTGTTACATGTATGATCTGTATGGGTAAACTTTGTGAATAACTTTCGGCAAACGCCGAAAACAATTCATTCTTGGGCCATTAGTTACGATTTTGAAGCCACCACTTGTTCATGTTACGATTTTTGTTTTATTGCTTCTGCCTAAGTACTGTTTTACAGGCGTCTGGCTTTAAAAAAGAAGTAAAAGATTGATTGATTGACTCCGGTCCTCAGTTACGTGATCAGAACGTTACCTGAAAAGTTTCAACAGTCTGCGAGACATTTCGACAGGTGAGACACTCGACTGTGCTCGACATGCGACCGTCAAACACATCCGTCACCACACTGCGATACCGCACTGCACGTCTCTTCGGCACTGAAAGTAGTTAGCCGCTTGGTTTCCTCCAGCCTAACATTTTCTAATTCTAAGCGGCCCTCTTTCCTAACGCACAAGCCAATACTAAAGTCTCTGAGATTGTCAGCCTAAGCAATTGGCATGGTTTATACCTGTTCCGTCGGCCACCGTCTTTACAGTTTTCCTAGGCGAGTGTTTCCGTTTTCTATCGCTGCCAACGTCGCTTTCAGCGTCGGTGTAGCGTGGCGACAGACTCCTGTTTCGTTTGCGGAGTCGCTTCTCTTTCTCGCTCGCCTTCTCCTAAACAAAACAAACAGTCAGTCAGTCAGATCCAAACGAGTCGGAAATTATAAACGGCCAACTTGTCTCAGGAAAAAATTTAACATGAAAATGTGCCAAAAAATGCACAAAGCCTAAAGCAAAATAACAAACCATTGAAACGGAAAATAATATACCAAAACACGCTGCATTCGGGTAAAGTTGTAATTTTCGGTTTGCCCTCACAAAGAGTGTGTAAGTAAGAGAGGAGCACCTGATCGGAGCTCCAGCCACTATCGGCCGTTTCGAAGTTATCGGAGTCTGGAGGGCTGGCCGAGTCTAACGAGCTGGACGAGGCCTTCTCTTGCACGTCGTCTGTGCTCTCCGCCATATGTCCGGCAGTTTTGTGCTCCCACCAGTAGACCGGCTGCTTCAAGTCTTGGTGCAGCAAGTCCAGAAAACAACGGAGGAATTCTTGCGAGTCCTGCTGTTGCCAGCCTCGAAAAGCTGGATAGCAGTTGCGAACCATCTAGACTGATAAATTATTAGACAGGACCGGGCTATACATGGGTCGGGAAAGTCGGGAGGAGAATCTGGAGATCTCGTGGATCCCGGAAAAAAGTCCAGAAAACACCTATACTGGCTTAAATAAGCGAAAATTTTCTCCCTCCGGGAGGGGGCTCGTGGAGAGGGTTTGGCCGGGGGGGAGGGAGGTAAACCCACCCTAACCCCCCGCGGCTCAGGTATGAACGGGGCTAAGTAAAAACAACGTACATTTAGAACGCGCGACGGCACCAGACAGCCAGGTCTGGACTCCGACCAGAGGTGCTGGATCAGTTCCTTGTAATGCTCCGATATGGTGGGAGGCTGTGAAGGCCGCGCGTTCGGCAACACGTCCATCGAGCGGAAATAGTCGCTGAACGGCGGACAGTTGGACAGAGCTTGCAGCGCCGCATTCATGTAGCAGGTGTTACCCAGGTTTCTCAGACCGGTCAAGCCTAAAACGTAATGAATTCGAATCGCTAATTAATCAAAGCTTCACTTTGCACCCGAACGTGTAGGCCTAGGCGGTCTATTTTCAACCTACATCCTAGAAAGATAGGTACCTCTCGGGTTGTGGTCGTCAATCTCGTCCTCGATCTCTCTGAACACCGGACACGGAAACTCTCGACTTACGTATCTGCGACCAGGCACGCCGCCCGACTGCACATCGGCCGTTGGCTTCGGCTCTTCCCGCTCAGAGACTGCACTCTGAAACTGCTATTTGTAGCCATTCATTCTGAAGGCAACCCACTTCAAAAGAACCTCTGAAACTGTGTGCGGTTCTACGTATTGCGTTCGTGATTCACTTCTTGAGTTAGTGTCAGTCCACTAAAGTACATGTGATTCTGTTTTAAAAATTACTTAAATTGGAATTCCGGCTACATACCGCTCAGAACTTCACTTAATTGGGCTCAAGATGTCTGCTTTACAAACAATTTTTTGAGTGAAATTCTAATAAAATTGTAGAAAAATGTCCTAAAATTGTTTCTCAGAAAACTCGGGAGGGTGGTGTGGTGCTTAAATATCTCCTATAGATGTAAATATCTAAAAATTAGAATATCTATCTGGGGTTGTCTCTAGCCAGCAGGGACAATAAACTCCCATACCCTGGCACAGGTCCAAAAAGCAAGAAACAAAAGGCTAGCCGTTGTAAAAAATCAGCTCACAAACTCACAATAATAATGCATTACAGCTGTTTGTTCATAGATTATAATTGAAAAAGAAAGAGACAAGGCTGTGGTACGTACCATTGAGGCGGCGCTGCCTCTGCCACTGGAGGAAGAGAGGGCAGGACTGTGCACTTGCGCGTGGTCGGTGGTGGCTGCGGCCAACTTCTCCAGTTGCGTGCGCGAGTGCGTCTTCAGTCTCTTCAGCCCCTTCCCGGCCAGCAACATCTCTCCGGTGGGCCAGCCAGGAATGTTGCAGTCGGCAAGCACTTGGTCGTCGCACCGGTGACACCACACCTTCCAGGTGGCCAGGTTCAGCTGCACCGAGTGACCCGTGTTCTGCAGTGAAGGTAATCTTAACTTTAGACAGCTTTAGAATGCTTCGGCGACTGTGGTGGTACCCAGACATGGGCAACGGGGACCCCCTCAGGCTCTGACCTGCCCGCTCAGCCAGCCGCTACCCCCTCAACCAACCAATACAACCTCTCTTTTTGGAAGAATTTTGTATAGAAAGCTATGATAAAAGTATGCCTAGAATAGGTGTAAATGAGCTCAGAATAGCAAATTTTAACCTATTTTAACGAAAATAACCCAAAAACCTTTGCCAAAAATCGGACCTTTGGCTTACCATCATCCTCTCAGCCATACATGTAACAGGTCATCCGCCGATGGGGGAGGGGGCTTGGGGGTCTGGCGCCGACCGGGGGGGGGGGGGCTGAGCCAAAATTTTGGGAGAAGGGTAGGGCACTAAAAAACGCTCAAAAATAGAAAAATTCGCAATTTTTGGGCTAAAAATCGTCACAAATCGCTAATTTGGGCTGAAATACAACTAAAAAGTGCTGTTTTGCAGGCGATTTTGGCAGTTTTTGTGCCTGAAATTGTAAAAAATTGCAAAAATTTGCTCAAAAATTTACTTGCTAGCAAAATCGGAGGGGGGGTCGGCGAAATCGCCTCGGGGGAGGGGGTTTGGCCTAAGTCGCGTGGGGGGCAGAACCCCCCTGCTACATGTACGCCCTCAGCCCCCAGGCGTTCCCACCTCCCTCAACCGCCCCTCAGGAACTGACCTGACTCTATCCTCCATCAGCCGAAATGCTAGCCCATGTCTGGTACCATTATATGGTGTCGGTACCTTATATGTATATGGTGCCAGTACCATAAACGGCATTAAGTGTCTGACTGATTTACACCAACAATTTTTAGACTGGTAAAGCAAAACCCGACTTAGTGAGTGGTTCAGTGATTCAATGTAGGTTGCGTGACTGACTCAGATCGGATCGCCGACGATAACTAAGACGACACAGCAACAGAGTCTACCTTATAATGCATGTCAGCGTGTCCACCCGCTTTCGAGCCGCAAAATACCTGTTGCTCACAGTTACTGTCCAAGCACAGCCACCGGTTTCTACCGTTGAAGTCGCACACGATGCAATCTTTCTGAAAAAAATACAGTTTACTGCTGGGCACGCTCGCACTTACCTTTGCATGTGCATGCAAAACAAAACAGGTGGTCAAACAACAGGGTAATGGACTAGAGCTTAGCTTGGCTTGTGTTAAATTCAATCGTTCAAAAACAAACGTGTAGAAATTGTTTTTTGCCAGAAACTGCTGACGTACGTAGCGTCCTACACGGTTGAATTACAAAAAAATTTGAAGGCCAGAAATTTTTGTTTCTTTTAATTCGTAATTCGAAAATCTTTAAAAATTATTAAAATGCTCTGGCTTTAGCATCAGGACGATGCAATGCAAGGATGCAGTGTGATTTAAAAATTTTGATTTTTCCACAAACATTTTCGTTGAACATCAATATTTGACACATTTTTTAGAAAAAAATCTATCTGAGAAAAAGTCAAATTTCTTAACACTTTTTTCAATTTCGCATTATAAACTCAAATTTCCAGCCAAAAAAAGAATCTTAACGAGAATTTGGGCCTCATGTCCAGGCGTCAACGTACGGGAACCTGGCTGTCCCTCCCTGACAGACATGGGCTTGCATTTCGGCTGAAGAGTGGTAACTTTTCAAATCCAGAGGGGGCTGAGCAGTGGCGTGCATACCCAGGATTTTGCAAAGGGAGGGTGTAAAATTTTATAAAGTTGCCTGGTTGGGCCGCTGTCCAACAAGGGCGAGAAAATTTCGCAAAACTAGCCTTCAAAAACGTGTGTAAAAAGCATTCTGAGCTTAGAATTGACAGAAATTACAAGTTTTAGTAGTTTGAAGTGGCCTGGTTTTTCTCATATTTTTGTCTAATTTTTCCTCCCTACCTCCACCGCAAATCGGGTGTACACACCCTACACCCCCTGGGTACGCCAGTGCGGCTGATGGGTAGCGGTAGTTGATGGGGGTTGAGGTCATACATGGGCCGGAAAAATGGATTGGGCAGCCAAATCTGAAAATTTGAGGGTGGGTCTAGGGATGCAACCGAATACAAAAATACCGAATACCGAATACCGAAGCGGATTTTCGGAACCGAATAATACCGAATATTGATTATTCGCAGCGCAATTGCAAAAATATACTGTCTAACTACTATTTCTTGTACTGTACTGTACTTTTACTCCGGATTAATAACCAACACCATGCAACGCACAGTAAACGGTTGGAGTCATAAAACTACCTACTCAGAAATAATTACGGGGGAGTGAACGGACAGCAGAATTTTGAATTATGAACGTTAAAAGTATCAGACAGTTCGCGCAATAACAACGTGAATGAAAGACTGCTTACAAATCTTTTAAACTCATTCAAACCAAGGTCACAGACACCGGCAAGAAGGTGGTTCCAAAGATGGCTAGCAGTAGGGAAAAAGGTAGAGGCGGTGGTAACCGTTCTGCAACCAGTCATACCGACCGCCCTACCGTGACTGAGTCTAATACTGCGTCTACCAACCACAGGCTGAATCGCGCCGTCAACGCAGAACCGAGCACCATAGTAATAACTGTAGAAGAGCTGCATACATCGTTGCACAGATAGCCGCCAGATCGGCACAATTTGTGTCGATGCAGAACTGTTATAATCATTCAATAGCTGAGAGTATGAGCGAACAAAATTGTTCTGATGCCGTTTGAGGAAAAAGTATTGCACGTTTTCCAACTTCGTTCGCCACTTGCAAGAGGCCGGAAACCATAATTCGATAGCATAGAGTATCTGAGGGAGAATCACACCAGAATACACACGCTCAAAGACTCAAAGACACACACTTGTTTTTTGCTGAACTTTTTTATGCTCAAAAAGCTGTAGAGTGACGTATTGTTTGAATGCTATAGATTTATCCATGCCTATAACTAAACCAAGCCCTTCGGTCAGTCGTTCTGCTGACGGTAAAGAACGAGTACAAAATTTGCGAACAAACAATTTCAATAGGCGCGAGTTAGGCCACAAGTGCCCTGATTAATCATGTGAAGTCACAGCACAAAGGCACTTCCGCGTATATATCGGATATGTATCCTGCTATTATCCACCACATGGCGAAGATTTCATAGAAACACTTACCCCTAAGCCTGAAGCTAAGCCTAAGCCTAAAACCGAAGCTAAAAGTTGGGTTTGACAGCGGGTTGGGCGAAAGGGCCTTCTCAATTATCTGGAATGTGGCGGCTAACAGGAAGATATTTACGCGCGAATCACAAACGACAAACGCATACAGAAAGTTGGAGGAAGGGAGCACCTATCCAGTACTACTGTAAGCACCGGAGCTGGCAGCTTAGGCATACAACTTAGATTAGATGAATCATTTGAAAAGATAGATGGGATTTTAGACGTAGTATTTGGTAGATAAATCAAACACTTAGGTTAAGAAGTGGAAATCTGACAGCGTAGTCTATTGGGAACTGAAAAGGCCGAAATGTTGTTGTTTTTTATTCTGTAAGTTAAACTTTGACCTTGAAGTTCCTTGACTTTTTGCATGAATAGTCATTGTTTGCCAAAATTATAGCATAGTAAATGAACAGAGAGATGTAAAAGAAGAAATATCTCGGTGATTTCAGCGCAAATTTAAGTGAAACAGTGCAATTTTATCGGTTTTACAATATTCGGTATTATTCGGTTTGAAAAATACCGAATTCGAATACCGAATTCGAATAGTACTAGTAACCGAATTATTCGGTTCATACCGAATAATACCGAACTTCGGTTGCATCCCTAGGTGGGTCTACCAGTTTGGGGGTCGCGGCCATTCTGGTGGGTAGGGTCAGGAACAAAAGTCGGCTTCAGGTGGGTGGGTGGGTGGGTGGACCAACTTTGGGGGTCGAGCTCAGCCCCCTGCCCATGTCTGCTCAGTGCTCCCTAAGTGGATTATGGGGAAAATGCTCGCCAAACCAGACCTTCCCCCTTCTTAAGTAAGCTACTACGATACGAAGCCCTCTTTACCTTCTTTGAGACCAAGACGTCTTTCAGAGTGACACTTGTGGCGGTTAAGATGTGTCTGCATCTAGTTGGAGTCAGCTGCGCATCGTCCGAGCCTTCGGCTGAGCCGTACATCGTTCGATCAGTTCAAATAGCCGCTGTAAAAGATAAGCAGACTGAAAAAACAGAATTTTTTAATAAACAAACAAACATTAAACCTGTCCTGTGCCATTGCAGGCTAACTACTAGTTTGTACTGGCTAACCAGCCGACCTTTTTCTTTCTCAAGCTTAGGCTTACGGTTTTGGTCAAAATACGATATACAAAGTACAAACGAGAAGAATGAAGAGGAAAATAATTAATTAGTAGAGAATCTTTCGCCAAAATCAACAAAACAACGAAAAATTTTATATATTAATTCAAGAAAGAAGACTCTACAAATTTTGACAAATCAAATTATCAAAAACCTATATAACGGAATAGAAAAAAATGAAGCCAAAACATGAACCACAGTAAAGCTATAATTCCTCCATGACAAAAAAAAAGTGCTGGAGGGTAAAAATCCCCTCCTCTACGCCTTACAACTGCAAAAAAGTTAAAGTTGGAAAATGAAAGAAAAAGCAGAGGTGGGGAGATCACTCGAATTAGAAATTTTGAACTCAGACGACCGAATGTGGTATCAGATGGCTGCTGACGATCTCTTTCTTAGTTATTAGTATTTTACACATCAACATCAAATTACTGCATGCTCAGCTAAGTATTCAGCTTTACCTCAGATACGTGTTTTCGGTCTCTGAACAAATCCTGTAAAACGTGCGCACCCAAATTGTAAATCTTTAACAAATGTAACCGAATGCGGTATCAAACAACTGCTTTTGACTTCTAAATTATTGCTTTACACAACAGCACATCCACAACCAGTTACTGCATGCTATCTCAGATTACGCTCTGTCGTCATATCGCCTTATTCATCGATCATAGCCGATTATTTTCCCCGGAAACCACACTTTGAAAACTTGCTATAAAATTCATACGTATTATTAACGCACATTCGTGCCCAAGGCCGGATCGGTAGACCATTACCCTAGCTACAGAATTACAATTAGCACAGTTGGAAAGATTGGGATCGAATCCCCAGGACGGTGGCCCTTTTTTATATGACGAAAAATGCGTCACGACCTCCACTTTCTAAAACAATCGTAGCATTTGAGTCCTCCGACAGATATATCTGCGCAAGAGGATATGGGTAGATATGACAATTTGCTATCGATTAAGCAAAAATATAACAGTCTTCTTCCAAGCGCCAGGACGGTGGCCCTATTTAAACGAAAATCATCACTACGAAAAAAATAGACAAAAGTTTTCTAGGTCATCTTTTGAAAGGTACCTAGCTATCAATTTTACTGTGTGGGTAGGCCTACCTTAGATGCATATTTTGGCGCATTTACTTTTGAAGATCCTTGAACAACAAATTTAAATTAATTAAACAAACAGAAAAAAATAAAAATGCGCGATTTCGACATCCCCTACTAAAACATCTGTAGCATTCGAGTCTGCCACAGCTATGTCTGCCCAAGAGTATATGGGTAGATATGACGATTAGTTATTGATTAAGCATAAACATAACAATATTCGTCCAAGCCCAAGGACAGTGGCACTCTTTAACCAAAAAATGGCCAAAAATTATCTACACTTGAAACACTAATCGGCGCTAGTAGTGATCTCCCTAGCACAAGACGACAGGAGGACCAATCACTGCCCCTTCTTCCGTTTTTTCGGCCGGGCGCACTATCTCCTCGCGCGCCGTTCCGCGATGCCCAGTGTAATAGCTGTTTAGGGTATCTTTTTGAGTTTGCCTATGTTCTCTACATGTACGGTTAAGGTGTTGCTAAAAGTGGCTTAACAAACAAGCCAGGTATTTTCAATTCGCAAGGGCAGTCGGAAAAGCAAACAGTAGCTTCGGTTGATTCGGATGATCTTTAGCTCTCGATTCGGATGATCTTTAGCCAATTTGCTTATAAGCGGCGCGCCGATGCTCTCCTTGGTCAGTGTCACTGAAGCGCCACTCCTTGTTGATGTAAGCCCCCAGCCTTGTCTCTCAACCCATCTATGCCATAGACCAGCACCACCACGCTTTAACCACTACCCCAGTGGACCCCACCAGCCACTGCCCATGCCCAAACGACTGGACCCCACAAGGAACCCGCACGTAAGTAAGAGTAGATGGAGTCCCATGAAGGGAGGAACCCAGCCGCATCTGTCAACCAAGTAAAGCCATAAGTCTCCTCTCTTATACACTTCTTTCCCTAACTATGCCCACACCCATACTTGTAACAGGTCATCCGCAGAAGGGGGAGGAGGTTGGGGGGTCTGGCGCCGTCTAAGTGCCCTTAATTAACCCGGATTTTGCAAAATACGTATCCTCTACTGACAGTCATCTCGGTTGGCAACAACGAATAGGGGCGACGGGCGCCCCGGGGCGACGGGGCGCCTGAGAGCCTAAAACTAATCAAAGCACCGCAATTTGTGACGGTTTTCACCGTGCCGCTGAAAGATTTCGTAATTTTCCTGTTTTTTAAGGGAGGGAGACTAACAAAAGCGAAAAAAGAAAGAAAAGAGAGGAGAAAGAGGCTGCCTATAAATTGGAGTTTCGTATTTTATCGTTTTCATTGGCTCTGCTCTGCATTCAAAGTTTATCAAATGAAGGGCTCAGCCAATCCAGTGACTACCATCCCTATATCTGATCTTTCCTGTAGGATGAGTAGCATATGTATTGTTCTATTAACAATTAGCAAACATAATAACAATTTACAAGGAGGCTTCGGTCCTAGCTCTCGTAACCTAAGTCAAAACCTTGCTTGGCTTGCCAGGGAGTCAAGTCAGCACCGCTAAACACAGATGCGTACTGCGGCTTACAACATTTATTTGTAGAATGCCCCGAGAAGAGAACACAAATAGATTAGTAAAGCAAAGTGGAGCCTAAGGGCTGGCTACGCCGCTTTGAACGGCGGTTTTTGCCGAGCCTTTTTGCTTGTCAACAAACCGCTCGCTTTCTAATTAAAATCGCTTTTTTTGGTTTCGCTGTCTTTCAATTCCAATACTGACCTTTGGTTCAGTCGATCTCTGTTCCCTGACAGGCCGGATATTGACAACCAGATTTTGTCTGCCTCTGTGGTGTGTAGTGGTAGCTAGGGCCCGACCGGATATCCGGATCCGGATCCGGCCGGATATGGCCATATCCGGATCCGGTACCGGATCCGAATATTCCCTGCCGGATATGCCGGATATCAGTCACAGATGAGGAAACGTGACTTTTTACATGTTTTGAACATAAATATTGCATTTGACCGAATGTTTGATAGAAATTTGCGGCAGTCGTTTGGTTCTAAAAACATTTTCAGCTTGCCAGGAAGTATTTGAGTGCTCCTATCGGTACGGTAGCTAGCGAGCGAACATTTAAGACTGCTGGAAGGCGATCGCTCCTCTCTGAAGCCCGAAAATGTAGAAATGTTGTTGTTTAACAAGTATAACTTGCGTGCCGGCACAGTTGGTAGTGGTTCAGGCCGCAAGGTTCTTAAGTCCATATAAAGATTTGTTAAATTGCAAAATTTGGCAAAGATTCGATGAAGGGTTCTTGAAATATTTACGTTCAAAATTGACAACAAACTCTTAACAAAAATAATAATACTAATGTGATACAATGAACATCACAAAACAGCCAAGCAGACTGGATTTCTATGTTTAGGATAGTCGCCTTGTTTTTGCTAATTTTTTATTTAATTAATGCTAATTTTTCATTTAATTAAACTAACTATTATTGAGGCAAGTTTATAATATAAATCTGTACTTTACAGAGATCAAAGCGTCTCTATTCAGTTGCAGAATGGAGATGAATGGCTTGAGACTCTAAACTCAACTCGCAAAGAATGGAAATCTCAACTGAGATTTTTCAAATTTTCCATCAAATTGGCCCCTTGTCCATTTTTTAGTTTGTAAAACTAGGACAGGTCTACCAAAAGGTCGGCTAAGTATACCACATTAGAGAGAACAAAATTGAACATGCAAACAATAATTTAGCCAAAAGTCTGTGATGTCAACCATTTTTATCTAAAAATTACGAAATGAGCTGAACTTTCATGCCAAACTGTGTTTCCCCTTCTGCTTTTTCCAGATGAGGTCTGTATCTGTAAAATAGGTATGCCTAATAAATGCTAAAGATTGCATAGACATTCCGACCAAACTCGAAAATGCTTGGAAAGCGTCCAGTTATCAATTTCTAGCCGCGGTGATAAAATATGCAAAAAATATGTACATATCTCATTTTGCATGCATATGATATATGCAATATCAATATGCACTAGAGATTGCATGCATATATTCATATGCAATATCACATGCATCGCAAAAACCCCAATATCATCCAACCATAGTTTGAACTACAATTATTAGATGTTTTGAATCAACTGTTATAGAACAAAGAAATATATATGTGGTTTATTGCATTCTAAAAAATTTTAAGTTGATCAATGATATCCGGCATATCCGGATCCGGATCCGGCCGGATATGGGCATATCCGGATCCGGATCCGGTAGAAATTTGTATCCGGTCGGGCCCTAGGGTAGCAGCTGTGCCTGCCACGCACCCAGCGTAAGACAGATAGTTGGGGTTCATCCGCAGTGATTGCCTCGCATGTGGCCCTTTATGGGTTCTTTACTGGTCTGTCCGGTGTACATGTGCGTTGTAATAAACCTAAACCGAAGCCTGGTGAAACGGGAGAGCACTTTACTTACAAAACAAACAATGACAAGAGGGTTAATGCAGTGGTTGTTATATACAAATCCGTTTCATCACTCCCCCAACAGGCGAGTGTCTACCGGGCCGCCGCTGTGCCTGACAATCGCCATGACTCTGAGTGATGACCGCTTGGCGTCAGCTGATCCGCACCTCCAAACATCTGCTCTACGTTGACGCCATGGTGACTCCGTCTTGCGCGGGCGACATTCCCTCCTTGCTGCGCCTTGGCTCTGATCTGGCGCCTTGTCATTGGTGACGCGCGCTTCCATCTCTCGGCGAACGAACGCAAACGCGAAAAGACTCTTCTCTCCCCTCTTCTCTTTCTTCTCTTCCGCTGCCTTCGTCTTCTCTTCCTTTTTCTCTTGATCTTTCTTTGCTTTCCAATCATTTTCCTTCTTCTCCTTGTTGCCTTTCTTCTGTCACCATTACTCGATGTTGTGTCAGCTGGCTCGATGTCTGCCGGAACGGTTGTCTTCTGAACGGTTGTCTTCTCTCCTGTCAAACGGGAACGGAGGTTGTGGGTTGTTGACGTTGTCACTGGGGACTCGCAAGGCTGGGACAGGGACTTGGTAAGCGCAAGGAGAATACGATTGTTGAGGATGCGTTGTTCTTGTTGGTGACGATGTAGTAGCTCCAGACATTGTCGTTGATGGTCTTGAGAGAGTTGTAGGATGGCTTGGAACGACTGGTGGGCTGGTGGACATGGATGTATGGAACTTGGTGGACTGGGCTGCGGGCGACTACTCCCCTGGGAAGGCGGAGAACTGAGTGGTGGTGCTTGGACGTGGTAGTGGTAGGAGGTTGAGACGAACGATGGAGTAGTGGTCGTGGTACACATGGAACTTGGACTCGGTGGTGGTGGGACTTGGTGGGCTCGGTGGGCTTGGTAGACGGCGGGCTTGAATGGGCTTGGAGTGGTAGTGGAGTAGTGGTGGTAGTTGTAGTGGTTGTAGCAGAGGTGGTCGTAGGAACGTGGGTAGTAGAACACAACACAACAAACAAGTTTCGGTCTCGGCACCAAAATGAAACGGGAGAGCACTTTACTTACAAAACAAACAATGACAAGAGGGTTAATGCAGTGGTTGTTATATACAAATCCGTTTCACTGGGTAAAGACAATCTTTGTGAACATCAAACAAACCAAACGCAAAAACAAAAAGTTCTTGCTTATTCCCGCTTCTAACCGCTCATAGATGCATTAATAGAAATGGCGCCCGCGGTACTGGAATATGGGGTGCGTCTGGCTCCCGGGCGCCCCGTCGCCCCGGGGCGCCCGTCGCCCCTATTCGTTGTTGCCATCTCGGTTTGTGTGGACGGACATTGATAAAACTGTCTCTTCCTGTCAATCATGAGTTTGGTTGTCTCGTGCCTTAACAAATCACTTAAGCACACAAATCAGCACTTTGGGACATACAAATTGTTGCCCATAGCCATAAACCAAGTGTCATATTAAGAGTGGGTGTCTGAGTCCGGCAACCCTCTAGTGAACTCCCTATGCACAAAAATAGGTCGACCTCTCCGATTTTGCTCAAAATTTGCATAAATGATGTACCTTAGGGGAAACCAACGTGTACCAACTATCAGCCCCCAACTCCGCCTAATATGCAAATTACGAGGGGTCAAAGGTCAAATTTGGGGTACCTTATTCGATTGAGCATAACTATGCCAATTTTCAACGCACGGTGTCCGGGTTTCTTTTAAACGATAGAGCTTGCTCTTGGCTTTCCAACGAGCTACACGGCGCATTTCTACATGGCTTTGTTCGGTAGTTATAACGATTTTTTTTCATTTTTTGATGACCCAAAAATCGCTTTTTTGCCCACTGCAAAAAAAATTCCTTCCTATCCCCCCTTTTTTATTTCTTTATTTGATAGCCCTTGATGAGAGCTTTAATTTGATGTAAAATATGAGCGATTTCACTGGGGCATTTTTGAGAAACTTGCATTTGAATGTTGCTACCCAAGCTGACTGCTGCGAAATTTCTACTGTAAGAACTGCCCGGAAGTGTGTTAGTTTGCATCCCAGTAAGTTCAGGATTCTTTTATCAGAAGCGACAGGTTGACACGTATCCCAACTCTGAACTTTTGAGTTTACATTAGCTGTTGCCATACATGGGCCGGAAAAATGGGGGGGGGGGGGAGGGGGGGGGGGGGGGGGGGGGGGGGGGCATAACAGTATTGTGGTGCAGCATAAGTTGCTTCAGTCACTCGAGATGTTCTTTCAAGTTTGCCAGCATTTCATCATCCTCAGGAGTGACAATGTTTTCATCGTCCAGGTAATCATGCCGAGGTGCAAACCGGTTTTCTGATGTGTCTTCTGGTTTGTCAACGTTGTGCTGCTCAACTGCACCCTTCCTTAGCTTCTGTGACATTCTTGAGAAGTATGCAAGAATTTGTTGCTCTGTCAAATATTCATTCACATTGAAGAGAAGAGCGCCACCTGAAGCATTTTGTTGAACATTTGTTCAAATGAACGAAGTGACATGGTGCATATAATGCAGCACATGTTTTTGCTATAGTAATAGGTGAATAGTACCTCTACGGGTTTTTCTCATGTCACTGGCCACCTGCGCTGCGTTCAATTTCTGTTTTGTTTGTTCACCTTCAAGAAACTTGCTCTCAAGGTACTGCACCTGTTTCTTTGAAAAACGAGTGAAAGCAGGTGCTTCACGCAAGGCCCACCCCTGTTCAAGAGGTTGCGTCTCGCTTTGATGGCATGCGCTTTGTTGAGCAGCATGCGTCTCCAACTCTTCATTGATGTCAGCGCGAAGGTCATTTATAGCTTTAGAAGTGTGCAATTCTTCCAATCGAGTAACGTACAACCCTAAGAACCTATTTATGGTAAGACATATAGAAGTAAGAATTAAACAAGAGCTAAAAGTACAGTTAAACAAGTAAGCTTAAGGAAATGTAAACATGCCTTGAGCTGCATCCAAAAGAGTGAGTCTTTCAGGTTTGTACTTGTGTTTTCCACCGGCAACATGCCGAATTAGATTTCTGTAATAGTAAAACTGGGCGGTACATCCTGGTTCTGGACAGTCGTACAGCAAATCACGTTTGAACTCATAGCTGGACTCCACCGTCGCTCGAGCCTCTTCTGCGGTTGCATTATCTGCAAGCTGATCGAACTCGTCTTGAATTTCAGTGCCTTGATCAGGCTGGGAATGGCTTTCCGGTGTTTGAGGATAGTCTGGTTGACCAATTGGTTTCCACGATTCGTGGTGTTCACGTTCAGGTATGAACAAGTGGTGATTAGCAAGTTTCTTGAATGCTTCTGTGTTTATACTGATTTGTTTTCCATTCCCGAGAAATGGCATTCTCCAGACCCGCATAGACCCAGCCAGAAAGACTTTGTCGCCTTTCGCGTCTACGGTTGCTGTGGTCCACATAACTGAACAGTGACTCGGGTGTTGTTCAGAAAGATAGTGAAAAACTAGGTCAGTCTTGTTTAGGAATCAGATTCTTTTGTCAAAGTTCAGTACTGAGTTTAATTTACACAGAAATACTTCAGGTGTGTATGTATTATTTATCAAAACAGCCAATATCAACGGTGCTGGTGTTCTTACCAGCACATCTCCAATCACTGTGTCGTTTCGCGGCGCTGAAGGGCGCACAAGAACAATGAATTTACCATTTGTGTTTAGCCAGCTTAGCGACGTGTCTGCGTCAACTTTGAAGTATAGCCAGAGTAACAGAAGTTGTTGTCATGTATACTGTTTGATGTTTCTTTAGATTTGAAAGGAATGCTGTCCACACATTTCCGCTTTTCAGACTTCGCAAGGTTGGGTCAGTGACCCACCTTCTTCTATCAGTACATTCAACTGAAGATAAATTCGTTACAACTGCCTTAAAAAGATACGATGTGTAAAATGCACTTTCAGGGCAGTACAACAGATAAAACTCTTCGTTTGGAACCGGTATTCACAGGAGAAAGCAGCTATTGAAAGTTATCAATATTACGAATTCATTGATGGTGCTCAAGTCTGGATTGGTCAGAATGAGCGTCCATGGAAGCTGTTTACACCAACAAAAAGAAGAAATGTTGATGATTGGGATTTGGACAACGACCCAGATTACTTAACTCCGAGCCTATGCTGTTGAGATGGCAAAAAGGATCCTCAACATTCTTGGAACAGTTTTGATACAAAGTCATACTGTATGTATCTCAACCTCAATTAATCAAGTGATAGCTCGAGAAACGCTCTATACAGTAAAATAATCCTGAACTTACTGGGATGCAAACTAACACACTTCCGGGCAGTTCTTACAGTAGAAATTTCGCAGCAGTCAGCTTGGGTAGCAACATTCAAATGCAAGTTTCTCCAAAATGCCCCAGTGAAATCGCTCATATTTTACATCAAATTAAAGCTCTCATCAAGGGCTATCAAATAAAGAAATAAAAAAGGGGGGGTAGGAGGGAATTTTTTTTGCAGTGGGCAAAAAAGCGATTTTTGGGTCATCAAAAAATGAAAAAAAATCGTTATAACTACCGAACAAAGCCATGTAGAAATGCGCTGTGTAGCTCGTTGGAAAGCCAAGAGCAAGCTCTATCGTTTAAAAGAAACCCGGACACCGTGCGTTGAAAATTGGCATAGTTATGCTCAATCGAATAAGGTACCCCAAATTTGACCTTTGACCCCTCGTAATTTGCATATTAGGCGGAGTTGAGGGCTTATAGTTGGTACACGTTGGTTTCCCCTAAGGTACATCATTTATGCAAATTTTGAGCAAAATCGGAGAGGTCGACCTATTTTTGTGCATAGGGAGGGTTGCCTGATTCAGACATCGACTCTTAACATGCACGTACATACGTATACTGCGTAAAATAATTGGGACAACGGCCATATAATCATGGGTACTATATTAACGAGGGCCTTATATTAATTAAGGAGACACGACTGTATTTACTGAAATCTTTTTTCGGTACATAAATCGTATTCGGTTGCGCCCCTAGTCGGCGAGTTGGGAGGTGGCCATCCTCCGTAATTTGAATCTCTGTATGCAGATTTTGTGTTTGGTGTGTTGTTCTGTTACCGATGGCCTCAAGTGAGAGGAAGCCACTAGAGCTGCAGTCAGAATCCACTCAAGAGAGCACGAAAAGCGTCGAGGAGAAACGAAGTGGCAGTGCGAAAGAGGAGGACGACGTCGTCAAGAAGTGTGTCTATTTGTGCGCAATCGGTTGGTTGGCTGCCCCTCTGCTTCTTCTGGTCAACGTCTATCGGTGTCACTCTGTCGTTCGCTGTCCTCCTAAGAGCAAGTCGCACCGCAAAATCAGTCGCATCATGACGCTCAGTTGGATGGGCATCGTGTTCTGGTCAGCCGTCTGGGTGGCTTGGTTGGCCGTCTACTACCAAAATCGCACCGTCAATCCTGCGTTTTGGGACTATTTCAACGTTGGTCAGCTTCGCGGTCGGCTCTGAGTGATTCTTTCCTTGCTTTCTTACTGCTATACGGCTTCTAACTGTTTGCTGTTATTCTACACTGTGATTGGTAAAATTATGTAAAATGCTTGTACACTACACCTCTATGACCTTAATACAGATTGTCGAAAAAACCGGAATTCAGTTCCAGCTTTAGTTTGGGCAAGGGATCATTCAGCTTTCTGTCTCATCTGAAATTCATCGAAAAGATCCGTCTGCTCAAACTAATGCCGGAAGTGAATTCCGTATTTTTTGGAGAACTTGAATGACAACGCCGTATCCAGAATTTTGCAAGGGGACGAGGCGGACGTCTTTTCGCCAAAAACCAACAAAACTGCTTGTTACAAGTGCTCAAATCAATAAAGTGCTGACACTGTTAATTTCCGCTAATTTTACCGCTAAAAACGGCTTCTAAATGCCTTCTTAAAGGCTCGGCTGCCGGTATAAGATTAGCTTTTCGTTAAGCGTGTAGGATGCAATTGCATCTTAAGAGCCAGTCTCTGAACCGATCGAGTCTGTGTATTCAGACCTCAAAAATGAAACTTTGGCATGGAGCGCTCAAAGTTGGAGGACTAATACGTCTTGATAGGTTATGTAACCACCGCAAAGAATTTCCAGATTCGACGCTCCACGCTCGAGATATGGCCTTCTAAAAATCGGCCCGCTTAACTATGGGACCAAAATTTCGAAATCGAATTTCTGACTTGCTGATCGGAATTCAGACCTAACAAACGGGCTTTTTGCGTAACTTTTTGAGTAGTTTAAGAATCTTTTACTAAATTTCATTTTTCGGAAAAAAATTTTTTTCGCCCCCCCTATCGGGGGGCATAACTCGTCTGGAACCCCCCCTAGACCGTTCTTTTTATTTCAGATTATTGTAGCGCCATATCTTTGCTACACGCCGGTGTAAAACATTACGGGCTACCGGACGGCAAACACTGAAATATTTGCGTTCAAAGATAAAAATGCCACATTTTGCATGTTTCACTGTGCCCAAAAATTTTCAACTCCATGTTCCAGCTTACTAATTGGAGTTGAATGCTAAAAATTGATGTCTAAGCTGTACTTTTTGAGTAGTTTAAGAAACTTTCATTGAATTTCATTTTTGGAAAAAAAATCTTTTTCGTCACCCTATCGGGGGGCATAATTCGTCTGGAACCCCCCTAGACCGTTCTTTTTATTTCAGATTATTGTAGCGCTATATCTTCGCTACACGCCGGTGTAAAACAATATGGGCTGCCGGACGGCAAACACTGAAATATTTGCGTTCAAAGATTAAAAATGCCACATTTTGCAAATTTTTGGGCACAGTGAAACATGCAAAATGTGGCATTTTTAATCTTTGAACGCAAATATTTCAGTGTTTGCCGTCCGGTAGCCCGTAATGTTTTACACCGGCGTGTAGCTAAGATATAGCGCTACAATAATCTGAGATAAAAAGAACGGTCTAGGGGGGTTCCAGACGAGTTATGCCCCCCGATAGGGGGGCGAAAAAAATTTTTTTTTCGAAAAATGAAATTTAGTAAAAGATTCTTAAACTACTCAAAAAGTTACGCAAAAACCCCGTTTGTTAGGTCTGAATTCCGATCAGCAAGTCAGAAATTCGATATCGAAATTTTGGTCCCATAGTTAAGTGGGCCGATTTTTAGAAGGCCATATCTCGAGCGTGGAGCGTCGAATCTGGAAATTCTTTGCAGGTCATTGATAACTTGTCAATATGTTTTAGTGTTCCAACTTTCAGCCCTCTACGCCCAACTTTCAATTTTGGGGTCTGAATAGGGCAAAGGGCAAATACTCGATCGGTTCAGAGACTGACTCTTAAAGCGTGTGCTCTCGGCGCCGTTCGGCTCGCTCGTTGTAAAGCTGCTAGCCTTTAGACACTCCAGCAGGAAGGAGAGTTTACTCAAACAGTTCGTTCTCAGTCATCTCTCTATCAATTTGGCTCAGACTTTCAGGATTTATTAATAAGATAACTGAGTACCTATTGCGAAAGTTTGGCCCGAATTGCTTGCACGAGAAAACTGCATTGTTGAAAGGTTTTTCAAAAGAGTGTAGAACTTCTCTCTTGAAAGGTTTACCTAAGGAGTGTCAGAACTGCTTGAAAGAAAAAAACTGATTTTTTGAAAGATTTGCCTAAATAGTGCCAAAATTCTTTGGAAGCGAAAACTGCTTTTTGAAAGATTTGCCTAAAGAGTGCCAGAATTCTTCGGAAGCGAAAGCTGCTTTTTGAAAGATTTGCCTAAAGAGTGCCAAAATTCTTTGGAACCGAAAGCTGCTTTTTGAAAAATTTGCCTAAAGAGTGCCAAAATTCTTTGGAAAGGAAAGCTGCTTTTTAAAGATTTGCCTAAATCATGTCAGAATTCTTTCGAAGCGAAAGCTGCTTTTTGAAAGATTTGCCTAAAGATTGCCAGAATTCTTTGGAAGCGAAAGCTGCTTTTTGAAAGATTTGTCTAAAGAGTGCCAGAATTCTTTGGAAGCGAAAGCTGCTTTTTGAAAGATTTGCCTAAAGAGTGCCAGAGGTCTTTGGAAGCGAAAGCTGCTTTTTGAAAGATTTGCCTAAAGAGTGCCAGAATTCTTTGGAAGCGAAAGCTGCTTTTTGAAAGATTTGTCTAAAGAGTGCCAGAATTATTTGGAAGCGAAAGCTGCTTTTTGAAAGATTTGTCTAAAGAGTACCAGAATTATTTGGAAGCGAAAGCTGCTTTTTGAAAGATTTGCCTAAAGAGTGCCAGAATTCTTTGGAAGCGAAAGCTGCTTTTTGAAAGATTTGCCTAAAGAGTGCCAGAATTCTTTGGAAGCGAAAGCTGCTTTTTGAAAGATTTGCCTAAAGAGTGCCAGAATTCTTTGGAAGCGAAAGCTGCTTTTTGAAAGATTTGTCTAAAGAGTGCCAGAATTATTTGGAAGCGAAAGCTGCTTTTTGAAAGATTTGTCTAAAGATTGCCAGAATTATTTGGAAGCGAAAGCTGCTTTTTGAAAGATTTGTCTAAAGAGTGCCAGAATTATTTGGAAGCGAAAGCTGCTTTTTGAAAGATTTGCCTAAAGAGTGCCAGAATTATTTGGAAGCGAAAGCTGCTTTTTGAAAGATTTCCCTAAAGATTGCCAGAATTCCTTGGAAGGTAAAGCTGCTTTGAAAGATTTGCCTAAAGAGTGGCAGAATTGTTCGGATTGGAAGGGAAAGCTGTTTTTTTAAGAATTTGCCTACAGGGTGCCAGAATTCTTTTAGAAGGGAAAGCAGTTTTTTGAATAATTTGCCTAACGTGTGTCAGAATTCTTTGGAATGGAAGGGGCCACAGTACAGTACACAGAAGCAAGAGAATCATCTGAAAAAGAATTATCTGAAGAGCTTACTGTCAGCAAGACTTGCTTGAAAGAGAAAACTGCTTTTTGAAAGATTTGCCTAAAGAGTGCCAGAATTCTTTGGAAGCGAAAGCTGCTTTTTGAAAGATTTGTCTAAAGAGTGCCAGAATTATTTGGAAGCGAAAGCTGCTTTTTGAAAGATTTGTCTAAAGAGTACCAGAATTATTTGGAAGCGAAAGCTGCTTTTTGAAAGATTTGCCTAAAGAGTGCCAGAATTCTTTGGAAGCGAAAGCTGCTTTTTGAAAGATTTGCCTAAAGAGTGCCAGAATTCTTTGGAAGCGAAAGCTGCTTTTTGAAAGATTTGTCTAAAGAGTGCCAGAATTATTTGGAAGCGAAAGCTGCTTTTTGAAAGATTTGTCTAAAGATTGCCAGAATTATTTGGAAGCGAAAGCTGCTTTTTGAAAGATTTGTCTAAAGAGTGCCAGAATTATTTGGAAGCGAAAGCTGCTTTTTGAAAGATTTGCCTAAAGAGTGCCAGAATTATTTGGAAGCGAAAGCTGCTTTTTGAAAGATTTCCCTAAAGATTGCCAGAATTCCTTGGAAGGTAAAGCTGCTTTGAAAGATTTGCCTAAAGAGTGGCAGAATTGTTCGGATTGGAAGGGAAAGCTGTTTTTTTAAGAATTTGCCTACAGGGTGCCAGAATTCTTTTAGAAGGGAAAGCAGTTTTTTGAATAATTTGCCTAACGTGTGTCAGAATTCTTTGGAATGGAAGGGGCCACAGTACAGTACACAGAAGCAAGAGAATCATCTGAAAAAGAATTATCTGAAGAGCTTACTGTCAGCAAGACTTGCTTGAAAGAGAAAACTGCATCTGAAAGAATTGCACACCCACTTTCTTCAAATAAAAGTTTACTGACGTTTTCTCTGCTGCCGGTCTAATTTTGTAAAAAATTTCCAAAAAAATCAGTCTCCGCCTCTAAAACTGAGATGATCTTCAAAACGATCAAACCATCTAAAGTTTTATACACTCATTTTGAAGAACCGTCTTGTTTTTCTTAATTTTTTGGCCCTGGCTAGGCAGGCAGTGGCCCAACCAGGCCTCATCACAGTACGTATGTACATACATGCAGACCTAAAAAAACAGCCGACTAAGTCATGGTCCACGACTAAGTCTCAAAAGTTCAAGTCTGTGATTTTCCAGGATAAACGCACTGGTGTTGAGCGAGATAAACATTTAGGCATACGCCGAACAGACGCACCCCTGAGCTGCCTGCCAAACACTGTCAGCGTACGTACGTAATGTATCTGATTATCAATCGTGCATAATAGTAATGCAGAGAGCAGAGAGGACGCATAGCAAAAAAGCGCCGTCAATCAGCGGAGCAATAGGGCGGCAGGAGCATTGTCCGTGTCGGGTGAGTGGTGTCGCCCCAGTTGTCAGGACGAGGAGGCAAGCAGTGCCAGTGTTTACAAACAAATTTTGTGTGCGAGTACCTAGTCAAACAGACGCAAAGCTACCGCCGGCTTGTATCGGAAGCTTTGGACACTTGCGGTAGCAGCTGGTGACGTAGCGGCTTCCACTAAGCCCACGTTCAATATTGGCTCGGCGCGGCCCTACCTGTGAGCTGTCGCCGATCGAATATCAGATCCATTAATAAAATCCGTTTTTGCTGCCCGCCCGTCTGCTCTACAGCAATGGGTACTAGTCACAACAAAGATATCTTGGGTGATCTAAGTAGCGTGCTCGATACGGTCAAGAACATCTTCTCCTCCACCAAAATCACCGTCGACCCTCAGCAATTGTTGGGAGCTGCGCCGAACCCGGTTGTACAACCGTTGCTCGGACCCGACGTCTGCTTGAAAGCCTGTGGCATGGACAGAATGGCAGATTCGATTGATGTGAGCGTCTTTACTGTTTGTTTTTAATGACGCCCATACTGTACGTATGTGTATGGTGATCAAAATAGTCTGATTTGAGTGAGAAGGATGAAGTTCAATTTTTAAAGAAAAGGATTAGTTTGCAAGCGAGTTTTTCGTCTTTTGCTGCGTACATTTCGCCTCAGTGCTAAAATTGTTAATATTTTTGTATGCATCCAAGTACATACAAAGAAAGTGGTTTACATCTGTACATAGGTTATATAAAATCCGTTTGATAAGTTAAGTTGCACAGAGGTTTGCAGGTGATGAAGGAGTCGATGTTGGCGCTGCAGAAGACGTTGGTGACGTTCGAGTACTGCGTGCTGGTGCTGACCGTCATTCTGGGGGTGAGCATGGTAGCGCTGGTGCTGACTGCCATGCATTACGCTTGCAGCAGAAGTAGAACCGAGCTTGACGAGCCGCTCTACGAAACCTCCACCATGTCCATGCGCTCGGTGCCTGTGCGTGCGTGGAAAACTGATTGCAGCCAGAAAACCTACTCTAACCCTAAGTTCAGTAACACCTAGTATGAGCAAAGCCATTCTGCTTGATGTTTGTATATTATTTTATACGTTACGTATTGTTAGCCGTATATGTAAATTAGTTTTTGTGTGGTTACTGTTTTCTTGTGTGTCTGAAGTGTGGTTACTGTATACTAATAAATGCACTAAACGTAGAGGCTGTACAGGCTAGCAGGTTTCGCTGCCAAATTGCGAGGGGAGCGGCGTGCATTTCAGTTATGCATGACGCGCTGATTATCCGATTTAGATACAGTGACGCTATCCCTCACTTATTTGGAACCGAGGGCTTCTCTTCAGCACTGTGATCAGGTTTTAGGCTTCTACGTAGGTTCGGAATGAATGCACCTTAGGATGAAGTTAGAATTACTTGAGCTGTGACTGTGTGAGTAGGGTAGCAGAAATCAAACGGATCTTAGAAAATCGAAGAATTTGGCACAAAACTTAAACCGACTGGATTCGGAATGGCCCTTACATTATATATAGTGCGTTTGAGATGTCAATAAGGGTGCATAGTTATCCGCAACATAAGGGAAGAGACCCAGCGTGGAAGCTTTGTTGAAGAGTGCAGACCGGTCGACCGACTTGAAAAATTGGCTGTACACTGTAGGAAGCTTGACATTCTGCAACTGTCTCTTCAGATAGGCAAACCGTGGTGTGTCGTGTTGCGTTAGCTAAACAGAAGTTTGTTTTCACAGCGCCCAAACAATACAGTAGAAACGGCGCTAGGCTACGGTACTGCTTCGCTTTGCTATTCGGCGCAGGTTCATCAATTTTTACGCCTTTTTTATTTATTGATTGATTTCGACAATCACTTCACTCCTCAACAATAACGTGAGAATTGTAAGAAGTAAGAAAGGCGATTTCGATTTGACCAGACCGATAGCTTGAGATGCTGACTGAGAAAATTGTCTTTATCAACACTTTTTTCACACCTTTCTTTCTTCAGTGTTTTCCGCCCGGATATTATTAGACTACTGAAGAATCAGACGGACAAGATTGGTTTATTCTTCATCTGTCTGTGATATCGGAACCGTGCAAGGCGAAGGAAGGGAATGGGTTCACGGAGCAGAAGTCGCAGTCGGAGCAGACGTCAACGCCGGACACGGTCGAGGTCTCCGCGAGATCGCCGAATGGAGAGACGTCGTAGAGAGGAGTACGACCGCAGACGACACAAACGCAGACGCAGAAACTCCACCGACTCCTCTGACTCGGAGAATGATGTTGAGAAGCTGCTCAGAAAAGAAAGGAGAAGGGAAAGGTCTGCATTCTCTCTTCTTAGTCCTCCAAGGCACTGAAAATTCGCTGTAGATGTTGTACGCATACATGTAAAAGTTTGTTAGTACTGGAGCTGCTACTAGTACTTGCATTTTTGGGTGGGAAGGTGGGGGTCCCTAAACTTGTCTCAGGGTGAGGGGGGTTTCTAGCTAGGGGGTAACCCCCAAAGCCCCTAGTACGTCCATACATGTAACAGGTCATCCGCCGATGGGTGGAGGGGGGTTGGGAGGGGGCATACATGGGCCGGAAAAATCCGGAGGGGGTAGGGGGTCTGGAGACCTCGGGGGGGGGGGGGGGGGATGTCCCCCCCGAAAAAAGGCAAAAAACGCATATTTTGCCTTAAATAAGCGAAAATTTCCTCCCTCCGGTGGGGGAGGGGTATGGCCGGCCCATGTATGAGGTGGGTAGGGCACTAAAAACTAGGGATGCAAATGGTATGAAAAATACCAAATACCAAATACCAAATACTAGATGGTATTTTCTATACCAAATAATACCAAATAATACCAAATAATTCCAAATAGTTGATAAACAGGTCGCTAGCTGTTTGGAATGAGCGCAAAGTCATACTTCTTGTTTTTTCAGCAAAAATATATAAGTTTTGCCTCAGTGGAAGAGTTTTTGTTGCATCTAAAAGAAATCTAGTCATGTATGAGAAAGAAAACGATCAGAATTTGATGGTTTTTCACTTACTCGGGAAATGGGCAAGCACGTTGTGACGTTTGCGGTCAAAGGGGCCGTCCATAAACGACGTCGTACCAAAATCCCGATTTTTCGGACCCCCTTCCCCCAAAATCGCCTTGCGTCGTTTCATGGGTGCCGCCTCCCACTTTTTGAGAATTTTCCATGAATGGTTGTTTGTTATAAGCTAAATTGGTCAGAATTCTTTATTGTTTTGTTGCTCAGAAACGGTAAAGAGACGTCTTGTTCTGCGTATCTGCATTGTTATACTTTTAGTAAATTAGAAATAAAGAGAAAACTCTGAACAGAAGAGCTATGACATGGTATACAGTCGCAAAATATGCAGAATTTATCGCTTAAAAGCTAACTGTTTAGTTATTTAAACTATTTGGTATTATTTGGTATAAAAAAATACCAAATACCAAATAATACCAAATACCTAGAAAATACCAAATAATACCGAATAATACCAAATAATACCGGATACCATTTGCATCCCTACTAAAAACCCTCAAAAATCGAAAAAATCGCAATTTTTGGGCTAAAAATCGCTAATTTGGGCTGAAATACAGCTAAAAAGTGCTGTTTTGCAGGCGATTTTGGCATTTTTTGTGTCTGAAATTGTACAGGGTTCGTGCGGGACCTGGAAAGTCAGGGAGTCATGGAAAAGACAGGGAATTCAAAAAAAGTAAGGGAATCAGGGAAAAGTCAGGGAATTTGGTGTCCGGTCAGGGAAAAATTTGATAGCAGTAGAATATTCTCGCGCCCAAAGGGCCCTGTCAGAGCTTTACACACCACCCTTTTGAAAATGGGACTTCGGACTTTCCACAACTACTAGAACTTGAAATTTTACCTTCAGAATACTGTTTAAATGCGTTTTTCAGAGCTAATTTTTCAAAATTTTCTCATTCTTGGTAGAATTTCATCACTCATGTTGGTCAGGGAATTTTGACTTTGGTCAGGGAAAGGTCAGGGAATTTTGCTCTGAAAAAGCCGCACGAACCCTGTTGTAAAAAATTGCAAAAATTTGCTCAAAAATTTACTTGCCAGAAAAATCGCGGGGGGGGGCGGCGAAATCGTCTCGGGGGGGGGGGGCTGGCCTAGCGATCGGCCGGAACCAAAATTTTCACCGGAACCGGAACCACCCAGTTCCGGCCGGAACCGGAACTTTTTCAATATTTGGTCCAAAATTTATAGAAACGTATCTATAGGCACGTCGTGTACAAATTCCTGTTATAAACATCAGCAGAAGTTCAAATCAACAACAGAATACAGACTTTTCAATAACAGTAGTACTTCTGATATACTTTCAGAATACTTCTGATGCTTTTGAAACAGCTAATTGATTTTCGCCTGCTTTTGCTTTGGCTCATACATGTCGTTGGGGGTGTAAAGGGGGGGGGGCCGGCCCCCAAGCCCGATTTTTCGGCAAAAGTCCCCCCAGCGATTTTTTGGGGGGACCTGAAAACCCACTTTTGGATTCCAAAGTAAAGGAAATTTTAGCCCAGACAATACATTCTGCAGCACAAAATTGGGTTTTCGCCTACCCTACAACCCAAAACAGGGTTTTGTAAGGCTTAGAAATCCGAAATAGGGTTTTTAGACTGCTTAGAAATCCTGATTAGGGTTTTTAGGTTACTTGGAAACCCTAAAACAGGGTTTTCAGGTTACTTTTAAACCCTGATTAGGGTTTTTAGGCTACTTTTAAACCATACATGTAACAGGTCATCCGCCGATGGGGGGAGGGGGGGTTGGGGGGGGGGTCTGGCGCCGGCCGGGGGGGTCTGAGCCAAAATTGTGGGGGAGGGGGTGGGCACTAAAAAACGCTCAAAAATCGAGAAAAATCGCAATTTTTTGGCTAAAAATTGCCAAAAATCGCTAATTTGGGCTGAAATACAGCTAAAAAGTGCTGTTTTGCAGGCGATTTTGGCAATTTTTGTGTGTGAAAGTGTAAAAAATTGCAAAAATTTGCTCGAAAATTTACTTGCCAGAAAAATCGGAGGGGGGGGGGGTCGGTGAAATCGTCTCGGGGGGGGGGGGGTCCCCATCCGGGGGGGGGTCTGGCCTAAGTCGGGTGGGGGGGGGAGCACACCCCCCCCCTGTTACATGTATGTTTTAAACCCTGATTAGGGGTTTTAGGTTACTTTTAAACCCTGATTAGGGTTTTTAGGCTACTTTTAAACCCTGATTAGGGTTTTTAGGCTACTTTTAAACCCTGATTAGTGTTTTTAGGCTACTTTGAAAGCCCTTTCCCCCATTCATGCAAATTCTACTGCCCCCACTGAGCTGCGCACTTTATTAAACAGACGCAATAATACTTGATGTAACTGAATATCCATCGAAAATAGTGAATGAAAAAGTTCCGGTTCCGGTACCCTTTTTCACCGGAACCGGACCGGAACCGCCAGTTCCGGCCGGAACCGGAATTCCGGTCGATCGCTAGGCTGGCCTAAGTCGGGTGGGGGGCATACCCTCCAGACCCCCCTGTTACATGTATGAGTACATGTATATGTATGGTTGTAGTAGCATACATGTAACAGCTCCGGGCCGACCTGGGGGGAGGGGGGTAGGGGGGGGGTTTTCCTCAGGTGGGGGGTCGAGGGGGGGTTTCGCCAGGTGGGGGGGTCCCAAATTTCAAAAAGCTCCAAAACGCCTAGAAATGCGTTTTTAGCACGTTTTTCTCAGTAAGGACGCTAAAAATCGCTATTTTGAGCTGCCATATAGCGTTTTAAAGCTAAAAACAAGCAAAAAATGACAAAAAGAGCTTCCAAAAACACCGATTTTTCTTAAATATCAGCAGTGGAAACGCCAAATTCGGTTTCCAAAGGCTTTTCAAGTGAATTTTAGGCTAAAAATTAGTGATTTCTGACCCAGTTTGTTAATACTGGAGCCACTACTAGTACTTGTATTTTTTGGTCAGGGGGAGGGGTCCCTTAACCTGTCTCGGGGGGGGGTGAGGGGGGGTTTGGCCTTTCCAGCAGCGGGGTAACCCCCCCAAACCCCCCTAGTACATGTATGTGTAGTATGTGCATTGCTCCAGGACTTCTTTCGCCTCTAGTTGTAACACTGTATGAACCCACGGTTCGCGCGGGACCTGGAATGTCAGGGAGTCATGGAAAAGTCAGGGAATTTGGTGTCTGGTCAGGGAAAAAATTGATAGCAGCAATAACATCTCACCGCTAAATGGTCCTGTCAGAACTTTACACAACACCTTTTTTGAAAATCGGTCTTCTGACTTTATATACTACTACTTAAACTGAAATTTACTTTCTGAATACCGTTTAAATGCGTTTTGCGTAGCCAATTTTTCAAATTCTTACGTTGGTTGCAGTTTCCTCACCCTCTGTTTGGTCTGGGAATTTTGACTTTGCTATTTTGCTATCCAAAAGCCGCACGAACCCCGGAACCGTACATGTAACAGCCCATGCGCCTATAGGGGAGGGGGTTTGGAGTGGAGGGGTTTTGCGCGGGCCGGGAGGCCTGAGCCTAAATTCTAGGAAGGGGGTTTGGTACTAAAAAGGCTAAAAATTGCTAATTTCGCTCGAATACATACAGCTAAAAGTTTACAGGCGATTTTGGTAATTATATTCTAGTATCTAAAATTCTAAAAAATGCTGAAAAAATTAGTTTCCTGAAAATCGGAGGGGGTCCCCGACCCCGATCAGGGGTCTGACCTAATAAGTCGTTCTAAAGCTGTCTCTGAGACATACCTGGGCCGAAAAGGCCTGAGGGAGCCTGGAGGTCGTCTTGTTGGTAACCAAAAATAGCCTAATTTGCATTAAAAAGCGAAAGCATTTTTCGACAAGGTGGTATGGCCGACCAAGGGCCGGGGGAATACCCCAAGCCTCGGTCGGTGTGCATTGCCAGCCTACATGTGACCGATTGAAAGTTTCAGGAAAGAACGGAACGATTTGAATCACTCTTTAAACGGCTCGCCTGCCTCGGAGAACAGTGCAAATCCCAGAAACATTCCTCTTCCTTCCACAGCTGCCCCCTCTGTCAGCAATGAGCTTGCCTCCGCCCTTGCCTCAGGTAACTAATTTATGGATTCACATCGCAAAGGCGGCCTAAAGCCGGACCATTGATTGATATTGTTGCTTTATGCCACCTCTTAGTTGACCGACCTAAAAGACTCCGTCTGAACCAGAGTTCTGGATGAAGAACCGAAGCGACCGGCAAGTCTGTTCCAGCGCATTTGACAATTTCAGAATTGGTGGCAGTGCTAGTTGTGTATTGTTAAGTTGATATTCTATAGCGATCGACCGAAACCAAAATTTTCACCGGAACCGGAACTTTTCAATATTTGGTCCAAAATTTATAGAAACGTATTTATAGGCACGTCGTGTACAAATTCCTGTTATAAACATCAGCAGAAGTTCAAATCAACAACAGAATACAGACTTTTCAATAACAGTAGTCAAGAGCATGCAAATTGTACTTCAGAAAGAGAAGCTTTTCAACATTTTCAGGTTTCAGCTTTGATCTGTCACCTACGGAGATGTTTTTAGCTGCCTTAAAGGTTCTTTCACTGGCAACCGTTCCGATAGGAGCGCTCAAGTATTTGCGGGCCAGCTGAAATGCGCTGTTTAGTGCTAACTTATTAAAATCTTACCAATCATAATGAAGCACACATAAAAGTTTAACTTATTTACTTTTTCTTTCTCTTCCACTTTAAGCTCTTTGTACTCCAAAGGGTGGTTCACTTGCAAATGCTTCCAAAGAGGACTCGTACTAAAGCTAGTCACTTTTCCGACGCCTCTTGACACAGAGCCTTTACACTTTCCGATTTGACAAACTGCTTTCGATTCATCCTTCTCATTGACCAAAAAATGTCGCCACACCAGCGCAGTTTTGCTTGCCATTCAAACTGACTTGAACAGAAACACTCAAAACACACAGACACCAAAGAAGAAAGAAGAGGATCACGCAAAAATAAATAAAAAATCGAGCAACAAGGCGAGTATGCAGCCCTTTCCCCCATTCATGCAAATTCTACTGCCCCCACTGAGCTGCGCACTTTATTAAACAGACGCAATAATACTTGATGTAACTGAATATTCATCGAAAATAGTGAATGAAAAAGTTCCGGTTCCGGTACCTTTTTTCACCGGAACCGAACCGGAACCGCCAGTTCCGGCCGGAACCGGAACCGGAATTCCGGTCGATCGCTAATATTCTACGCAGCTTAGGCCAGCGGTGCGTGTCAAGCCATTGGAGACAAAGAGCGTTTCTAGGTTTGCCTCGGTCGACAGCGACTGAAGTGGCACTGAGCAGTGAGAACTGCGATCTTCCCGAGTCGGTGGTCAGTTGGCTGAACGAGCGCGTGCGAGTGGAGACGGAGAAACGCGTGAGCGACCTGGAGGCGGAGGTGCAGAAACGGGTGGCCACTGTCAAGGCCGATTTGGAGGCCCAAATTCGACATCAGGTCGAAGTTGAACTGCGCGACGAAGTGGAGAAGAGCCAGAAGAAAGAGGTTAGCACTTTGAGCTGTCTTTTCTTCCTGTTCTATACGATAAAGACTGTCTACACGAACGCAACCACTCCAAAACACTCTCTAATCTCTTATCTGTCTATCACCTATCTATCTGTCTGTCTAACGAAGAAAAAAAGGCAAAGTTGACGTGTTGAATGGACTAATAATTTTAAAGTTGCAAGCTAGAGAGAGTAGGAGCTTTCCGGCCGAGCGGCGCAGAAAAAGCTGCTGTCCGAGCAAGAGTGGAGTGTCTCTCCCATCTCGTACACGTTGTCGTTACAGGTATGCGCTTTTTAAGAGTCCACAGGTCCATGTGCGTGCGCTTATTTTCAGTCTAAAGTTAAGATGTAAGTGCTCGGTCTGCCTGCTCTCCTCTCCCTCCCAACGCACCTCTATTTCAGGCCGACTCGCGCCAACGGTGCGAGGAGATGGAGCGGAAACTGCAGCAGCAGATCAAAGATTACGAACAGAGTCAGCACAGACTGGTACTTTTCTCTATTTGCTTGACTAATTTATAAAATTCTATGGTTTTGTAGGATGAGGAGCGCCTGGAAATGCTGGAAGTGAAGCGGAAGTTGGAGGACGAGCGAAACGGACTGCTTAGAGAGAAGGAGAAACTGACTAAACACGAGCAGCACACCATTCTCAACAAAGGAGGCGACAAGCGACCGCCGATCAAGCTGAAGCTGGGGAGGTAGGTCTGCTGGTGTACAGAAGAGAAGACGCATCTGATGATACGAGACAAATTTGGTGCACTCTGCCGCACGTCTGCATGCCTTTGATCTGCTGATGCTGTACGTACTCTGCGGTCGTTCGCCGCAAACCAATGCTCATGCCAATAACAAGCAGAGTTACATCTTTCTTACTATTGTCTTAGCGCAGTTTCGTTTGACTAGCGGTTTACTATCCTTATACAAGCCCTCAACATTTTCGCTTTAACTTTAACTTTATCAACACGAAGATAAGGTTGTTAAAAACAACCAGAAGCTTAACCAGAACGTTGGTTGTAAAATTACCGATTTCTCCAAAATTTCCTGAGGACCTGTATCTGGAAGCAAAAAAAACATTTTAGCGCATTGGGTGATTTTTTATAGTGTGAATAAAATTGCTATTGGTCACGGCAGGGTCTCTGTACTAATTAGCTAATTGTGTCTGGTGATTATCGACGCAGATAAGAAGCGTGTGACGGGCAAGGCCTCAGTAAACTATCGGATATCTACCGCTTGAGGTAGTCATGACAACTGATCACGCCCGGCTCTCTTACTGGCACCACCACACCATATTGTTCTTTGCCAGTTGAAACACCATGGACGTGTGGGGAGACGGAGTCCTCAGTCGCTACAATCCCTTACGGGACCCTAATTTGGAGGCTTACTTTAGAACGCCGAATATGCAAAAGCATCTGCGGAAAATGGGACTGGTAAGTGGACGAAGCTTTTTGTGCAGCTGTGTAGTGGTTTTTTAGATTGATAGTGAGGGAGAATTGAGAAGCGATGGGGAGATGCGTCGTTTAGAGGCTGTGAAGAGGCAAGAAGGCTCCGGCCAGCTATTAATGACACGCCAATTAGTGAGCAAAAACAATGACTTCCAATTAGGAAGGCAGTTGGAACTGCAGAAACAACTCGACGCCGTCACCAAAGTTGCCACCTACAGGAGAGTCAGGGTGAGCTAAATATTCGCTGATTCGGCCGCGAGGTGAGGCCCTATTAGGCTACTCCTGAAGAAGCCCGTCATTTATGTGTTCAGATGTTTTCTATCCAGTTTTGTTACTCGTCTTGATAGCGTAGGCGTTTTTTAGCTTTACATTTTTACTGGTTTTCTTTTGATTTGCAACGGAAAACCTGGTAAAATAAATCTGATTCTGACTACATACAGAGCTTACGTAGAAGAACAAAAAATCGTCAGAAATTTGGCTCAGTTTAGAAGGCCCAGGCGAAGTTTGGCCAAACGGCATTCGCTTCGCATGGTACAAACGTCGCAGGCGAAGTTTGCCAACTTCTCCTGGGCCAAGTTGGTAGGAGTTAGTGTGACCAATTTCTTGACCAATCGAACTTGGGCCGAGCGCATCATATTCAGGGTCTGGAACCCGGCAGAGATCAGCTGCAGGCAAAACCGTCAGAACTGGACCGTGAGTTCGGGAGGTCCAGGTCACTTCCTCCCTCCGAACGACGTGCCGCAGTGTCGGATAGAACCGAGCCACAGAGCAGCGGGTACGCGACTGAAGAGGAGAAAACGGCTGCCAAACATCCGAAGTCGGAGTCGGCCAGATCCTTTCGACACAACCATGTCAACCGGTATCTGGACGACGTACAGCGGTACCAGCATTTACATCAGGTACGTACAATGTAGCTACATTATTATTACTGCCTATGCGCCAAGGCAATAGTGGAGGTGATGACAAAGCAAACTGATTTATCGCATCTGCAGCAGAAGAACCCTGTTTAGTTGGACACGCGAAGTCTGCGCTCGTATCGGAAGTATTTGGTGAAAGAGTTGCGTCAAGTGCAGAAAGTGCGTGAGATTCTTCCGGTCTTGTCGCCCGAGTCGAGCTTGAGCAGTGGCGGTTCGTGGCGCAAACTGAGGCCAACCGCGCGGCAACACAAAGCCCAACCCTCTCGTGCGTCCTTAAGCAAAGTTGCTGCTTCCAGGTCGAGCACGATTTCTGCAAATTGTGCATTCTAATGCGCAGTCTCTGTTCAGATCAAGCTCTTTGGGCTTTACTTCTATTAACGCCACGCCCAAACGCTCGAAAAGCAGCTCTCCGCAACGAAAGCTGCCGCCTGTGTCTAATAAAACCAAGTCTGAAAAAGTATGCACTGTTTTTACAGCATCGCAGGTTGGTGGCGTTTTTGAACGGGCTATTGTAATTTTGATGAGCAACCGTCCAAGATTTTAAAAAGTAGGCGCTAAAAACAACAGGCGTTTTCCTCATTTTTCACCACGCTACCAGACCTTGGCAAAGGGGGTTGACCTTTCAGGTTGTGACGTACCCCATCAGGCCGCCGCTACCCCACTCAGGAATTTTTAGGAAGAATCTTGTATTGAAAAATATGATTAAGTGTACGCCTAGATTAGGTGTAAGTGAGCTCAGAATAGTTTTTATCCTATTTTAGCGAAAAATAAGCCAAAAACTTTGATTTTAGTAAAAAATCGGACTTTCTGTCTTACCAGCGCCTTAACCCCCATCAACGGCCGCTACCCCGTCAGGATTTGAAAATTTATCACCCCCGGCCGAAATACTAGCCCATGTTTCATGTCCGTACGCTACTCCAGTAACTTTGGTCGTAGGTTACAAATCGTTTGTACATGGTATCTCCGACGGCCAAGAAAAGACGAGTAACGCAACCAATGTGTGCCTGTTTTCTGAAGTTCACTGGGCCTAGTTTCACCAAAACTCCCCGAAGCGACTCTGAGTCAGTCAAGTACGCGCTTACCATACAACAACAGCACTGCGGCGGTAACCCTATCGTTGTCTTCAAAGAAGATATCCTGCCTGGAGGTACGTACAGTACTGTAGTTGCGATGCTGTTTAAATTGACTCTACCGTCACCCATTCTCTTTGTCCCCCATTCTGCTCAACTATTTGTGTGAGTGGTGTAGTGCTTACGCCGCAAACTCTTACGTACAGTAGTAGTACCTTTACATGCACACATTTTTCACGCAATGTGCAGATATCTAAAAGAACTGGAGCTATAAGTGTGAAGCTGCAAATACGAATGTTGGTCTAATGGCCAGACTATTCTTTCAGTGCTGAATCGGGTAAAGGCGAGTGACGATATTCCCAAAACAGTCGTTGACAGCCTTTGTGATTAAACAAAACGTACACATATCCATTCATGGTAAAATATAAAGCAGAAACTACAGCCGGCCAAATCCAGTCATCTGCGACGGTCCGAGCAACACAAGATAGACAAAACAGATAATGCACAAGCTCAAATCTGTGCCGCCTAAATTTTGAGCGCTCAAACGCATACAGACCTGTTTGAGACTGAAAACCGTATAACAAACAGAGCACAACAAACAACTGTATCGATATAACTTCCAGAAAGCCTATATTTCCAAGGCTTGAAAATAGCATCAGCCCGGCAAACTATGTATGTCAAAGGTGAATTTCTGCCAAACATAGACAAAAGAACGGCGAAAAATGGGGTTACCGATGGTTAATGACCAAACCTAAAACCCAACAAAAAACCGCAAGCCCGAAAGGTAACTGAACTTGAATAAATAAAGCCGTACTATAATGGAAACTCCACAGCTACAAACCGGTTTAAGTGATACTGCTAGTGAACCAAGCTGTATTGCTAGCTTGCTCTACCAAATACGGTAAAGTCAAATGTATGTCGGTTTGTAGAATACTACACAATCCTCAAACCAAATAAGTGTAAGACGCTATTAGACGCTTATTGGCTCAGTCATCATACATGTGCATGGTCCAGCACAGAGGTGGACAGCCAGGTCTCCATGCGTAGTTAGCTGGCGAAATGCTCAAATTTTCGTCGCGAAATTCAAATTTTGGCGGGAAATTTGATTTTTTTGCAAATGTTTTGGCGGCAAATTCAAGAATTTCACTTTAAAATTCAAAACTTTCTAGTTAAAGTTGAGTTTTTTGACAGAAACTGTCCAAAAAAACCAGATTTCCAACAGAACTTTTGTCTAAAACTAGAAATTTTCGATGAAAAAATTGTGAAAATTTCGGGGATGGTGCGTAGTTGCCAAAATTAATTTCTGTGGCTTAAAACGCATCTGGAGGCTTTCTAGCAGCCTCCAGCAACGTTTGGTAGATTTTTATATACGTTCCCCCTGGGTACCCCCATTGTACAGGCATGTAACATACTAACTAGCTTTTATAGAAATTCTGCTACTTCCTTAATTTCAGCCACCATTTACTTTTTCTCGTATCGGCACGTCGGTTATTCGTTCAGTCTGTCGTTCGTGGAAGACGGTCAGTTGACAGTTCGGTTGAATGCTTGCTGCGAGTCACGCTACTCACCCAAAACTAGGATCGGCGGTTCGCAGGGAAACATCACCTGGCTTGGAGTGCGCAATGCTTTGCCTTGCTACAAGTAGGTATTTTTTGAAGTGGATGGCAGGTTGAAAATTTGATTGATTTGCTCTATTAGTACAGTATGTACGTACTGTACGGCTCCGGTTTCATGTGTCAATTGGATCGCGGACTTAGAGGGCCATACACTAACTGCAAGATAAAGAACAAAGCGCTTCTTCAAAGTGTTATGCAGAAAGAGAGGTTGTTAGCCAACAACAATACTCTGCGTCCTTCTACTACGCTGCCTCTGGCCGCCGCCAAAGTTCCCCGACAGATCACAGCCAAAATGCCTGCAGGCGGTGGCGAGAAAGTTAAAGTGAAGATAAAAAGGGTTAAGGAAACCGTTACTACTGGTGTGGTGGAGAAAGGTTCGTTCAATGCAGTACTGTGTAAGGGTGAGCAAATATAGTAAAATTTTTAGAGAAACCATTGATTGCACGCCCTGATGCAATACCAGACAAAACGGACGCCGATACGAATTCGGAGAAAACTCCTAACTCATCTGCCACCAGTTCTGAATCAGACCATTCGTCCAGCGATTCCGAATCTGCAAAATCGGCCAAGTCTGCAGGTACGTATGAACTACAGTAAGTCTTGTCTAAGGCTGCAAAGTAAATCAAGTCGGGCTGTCCTTTTATTTGTTTGTTTTGTGTGGCGAAAATTTGATACTTTCAGACTCTAAGAGTGAGAAGGACACTGGAGCTGAGCAGCAACCAGACGAGCAATGGCGAAGTCAAAAGGCAGTCGTCATACAGGCAGCTTATCGCGGCTATCAAACGCGGGTTCACCTAAAAAGCGGTATAGAAGAAATGAGGAAACGAAACATGTCCTAATTATCGCCCCTTCAATAGAACTTCAATGTACACTAACGAAACTGAATGTTGCTAACTCATAACTAAGCAACTTGATATTCTCATTAGTAAAGTTGAGTTTAGGTAGTAAAATTTAGTAAGTAAGTAATTATGTTTTTACTTAGTAGATGCAGTAACTGACTAAATTCAACCGGCACAACACTGGGCCTAAGTCGGGTGGGGATAGACCCCTGGACCCCCCCAGCAATTGTGTTCGGTGTACACTGAAGATATCAGAACTGATTTACCGCTGTTCTGAACCATTTTGTTATAAGAGTTCTGAAGCTAAAATAGGTTTCCAAAAGTGATATTTTCATTGTATGCACAATGTAGATATGCAAAGTGAACATTTCAGACGGCAAATTACCATTAAAACAGAATGCTTCCGGGCCAGCAGAACATCAAGAGTCCACCGAGCCTGAGGGTGTGTGTATTCTTGTTACTGTTGTTTGTGTATACACATACACATTACTGTATACACTACGTTGCTACAGTAATACGATTTGGCTGCGCTGCTGTTACATGTCGAATGTGCTGAGTGTGATACACATACACATTGAAAATTCTGATACACATTACAATACACAAACAGTACTCAAAATGTGTATTTTTGTGTATGTGTATTTGATCAGCAAGAGTCGATAAAATTTCGAACAGAAACGCAAAATGTTGTTGTTGTTGTTTCTACTGCCAACAGCGCAGCCACTTGAGGGCCTCCATTGGCTTGAGCCACAAGGACTCCACAGCTAAGGTGGTGGGTTTTCTTGGACAGTTGAAGAGATGACTAGACGTATGAACTGCCCCACAACCAGTGGGACAAGTCTCGGGCACCGTTGGATCAAGGCGGTGCCGGTATGCGTTCAGCAGCCAGGAATGACCAGCGCGCAGCTGCGCCAACACAACCCGATCGGACCGCACTAAGACAGATTCCTCTTCACTGACTGAAGGTGGAGGAGCGTTCAGAACCCCATTTCTAGCAGTCGCCTCTCTGGCTGTGGCAGTGTGGACTTGTTTTAATCGGCGCTTGATATCATCAATGCTAAGAGGAGCATTGGACTGGCCAGGGGAGTAGGTTCGCAGGGTATGCCGCATAGCTCGCCGGTGGGACTCCTCGAAGATGGCAAAATTGGGATGTGAAGGGTGGCGAGAGCTGATGTAGGCTTGCTGGCAGAGCATCTTACCCCGGAGGGCAGCGGGCAGGACATGGGTCTCAGCACTCAGATGACTACTGCCAGACATCTTGAGGCACCCAGTAACCACGCGTAGCGCGGCGTCCTGGACACGTTGTAATCTGGCAATGTTGGAGTTTGATATCCAAGGGAACCAGGCCGGCGCTGCGTAGAAGCAGGCGGATTGCAGCCAGGACTTGTATAACATGAGCAGCGATTCCTTTGAACTACCCCAGGTAGAGCCACTGAGCGCCTTTAGCAGATTGGTTTTGGCCAGAGCTTTGTTTTTGACGGCGTTGATGTGGTGAGAAAAGGTGGCCATGGTGTCGAAGGTGACACCAAGTACCGTCACAGTGTTAGAGTACGCGATAGGGGACCCACACCAGAGCAGAGGAGGGGTGACACGGAATTCACCAGAAAACAAGCTGAACAGGATGGCCTGAGATTTATCGGCAGACACCTGCAGGCCATTGCCAGTCATCCAATGCGCAAGCTCATTCAGGTAGGGCTGCATCTGTGAGGCCGCCTTCAATGGCGTGATGGCACTGCTTGTAACAGTGATGTCGTCCGCATAAGAGACGACATCCAGTGCAGGATTAGCGGGAGTAGGGAGGTCTTGCAGGTAGAAGTTGAAAAGCAGAGGACTGGTGACAGCTCCCTGAGGGACGCCATATCTACTCCTGAGGAGTGAGGAGGTAGAGCCCGCAAAAAGGACACGAGAAGAACGGCGGAGGAGATAGGCGGCCAACCATCTAGTGAGCCAGCCAGGTAGGCTGGAACGGTTCAGCTTCTGTAGAAGACGTAGGCGATCAACGGAATCGAACGCCTTAGAGATGTCGATAGCCGCAGCGATTGTTCTAGAAGCAGGTTTGGCCATATTGAAGCCGGCGGCAATGGTGGTGGTAATCTTGGTAAGGGCCGAAGTAGTAGAGTGGAGAGGGCGAAAACCATGCTGGTGCGGGGCTGGCAACAAGTGAGTGCTGAGAGTAGGGAGAAGCAGGCGCTCCAGCACCTTTATGACAGGAGAGAGGATACTAATTGGTCGGTAGGAAGAGGAAGAAGCAGGATTCTTGCCCTTTTTCAGAAGAGGAATGATGTTTGCTTGCTGCCAGCAAACAGGGATGGAGCATGTAACAAGGGACAGGGAGAAGAGCTCTGCTAGATACGCGAAGCCGCGTGGACCCAGGTGTTGTAAATGAAGCATGGTGATGCCGTCAGGACCTTCTGCTGGAGATGGTTTGCAACTGGCCACTGTCCGAGCCACTTCCTCCATCGAAAAAACGATGGGAGGCTCACCAAGCAAAGGGTTTTTGCGTACAGAGCGGCGGATTTGGCGACCAGCCGATGCCGGTAGTGGGGGCATGGGGGCAGCAGAGTTGAACTGACGGTTGAAGGCAGCGGCGAAGGCAGATGGGGTGGATTTTGTGGGAAATGGAAAAGAGATCTGCCGATTTTTCACTGCAGGTGGCTGTTGGTCATTCGCTAAGGCTTTGGCTAAGCGCCAGAACTTAGCTGCATCCTCTCGAGGGTCGACGGCCTCGACTTTCTTCCGCCATTTGTTGCGCTTGTGCGAGGCGATGACAGCGGAAATGCGTTGGTTTAAAACAGCAATCAAGGGACTGGTAGGGTCTGCCGCCCGGAGCTGATCACGCTGTCTGATGAGATAGAGAGAAGAAGGTGGGAGCCAAGGAACAAAGTCCTTGAAACGGCCACAAGGGATGGTGCGGCGACCAACAGAAGTGACGATGGTAGAGAAGGTTTTGAAGGCAGAGTGTATGTTTCTCTGTATAGGGCCTAAAGCAGCGAATTTCTCCTCTGTCTGATGCAAGTAGTCCTCCCTGTGTGCTTTCTTGTAGTTGATGTAGGATCTTCTGCCCGGCAGCGGGGGCGGTTGGCATTGGAGCTCGACCAGGATCGGGAGGTGGTCAGAAGACAGACGGGACTCAGTGCGCCAAGAGGAGCGAAGAGCCCAGGTCGAGCTGACGAAGCTGACGTCAGGACTGGAGACGGGACCGTTTACAGGGCAGCGAGTCGGAGTAGGCTCATTTAGCACAGACCAAGCGCTGCCGCTGACAGCATCTTCAATGGCCTCACCTCGGTTGTCCGCAGCAATGGCCGAATGCCATAAGGGCGAGTGAGCATTAAAGTCTCCGCCGATAAAGGAATCCGGACCTTGGAAAAGAGAGGAAAAGTCAGGGTTAGCCGCAGTGGTGTGAGCGCTGGCTGGGGGAGCGTAGATATTGTGCACTTGGAGAACGCCAGATTTGGTGGTAATCCGAATAGATAGCGATTCCACACCGGCAGGCAGAGGCTTCGGTGGGAGGGGAGCATAGGGCAGGCGCTCCGAAACTAGCGTAACTAAACCACCGCCGTGTGCAGAACGGTCAGCTCTCTCCATGGCAAACCCCTGAAATTTGGGGGCGCGGCCTGACGGGCTGAGTTTCGTCTCTTGAAGAAGAGCAATATCTATTGAATTAGTATGGAGGAAGGCTTCCAGCTCCGCGGCTCTTAGGCGTAGGCCGTTGACGTTTAGTTGGAGAATACGAACACCCAGCCGAGTAGCCGAAGGAGCAGGGTAGGCGTTTGAAACTGTAGGAGAGGCAGATGAGGAAGGAGAGGGGATGGTGGAGGTAGCAGATCCAGGAGTAGTAGGTCTCGAACCAGGAGTGGGCGATCGGCGGCAGCACGGGCCGCGCCACTGACTAGAGTAGTCCGATTGGCGTTGAAGGCCCGAGCAGCGCTTGTGGACCCAGTTATGGCAGGACTGGCATAGATAAGAGCCGCGGCGATCGATCCTTAGACTGCAGACCGCACAGGTGAAAGCAACACGCGGTTGACGTGAGGGGCCCGGATTTTCTTCGATATCACCGGCCAGAAGCAGTAGAGAAGGGAGCCAGGCGACCGGTAGAGCTGACTCCCATGGTGAAAACCCAGCTGTGAGGGGAGGCCCGCAGTGGGACGCGGGCAGAAAGGTTGTCTTCCTTTGGCCCTGGATGAACCAGGGGTCGTTCGACCACGAAGAGGCGAAGACATGAGAACGCAAAATGTCGATGTTTTTGCTGCAGTAATTAACAGTAGATGTCCTCATAAACCCCTAAAATGGCCTAAGTAACTCAATTTCCATGCTATCCAAGGTTTCAAGCAGCAGACATTGAGAGATTTGATTTTCCTAGCATTTCTGACTATAAATCTACCAAAAAATTTGCATTTTCTGTACAATACACATCCACAAACGGAAAATCCAATACCAAACAACAGTAATTCTTGTGCAGGTGCAGTAATTTCTGCACGTAACTAATTTTAGAAGAGCTGGGCGACAGACTGCAAAGAGCAAGTTCAGCGTTGCTTCAACTGGAAGAGAAATATTTCGGCGAAAAATCAGAAGATGCTACCAAGACCAACCAGCTGGCAGATAAGCCAGAACCATCTGAGGTCAACGACAACTCAAAAAGTGAAAGTACCAAGGAAGAATCGGACGAAAAGAGCGAGCAATCAGAAAACACCGACAGCTCCTCAGACGACGACGAGGAGGAGGAGGAGGAGTCTGGATCGGCTTCGAAGGATGAAAGCGGCAATAGAGAAGAGACAGCCGAAAGCAGTGGTCAGGAGAAACCACTACCGAAAGCTGTGTTAGAACGGAAGGAATCGAGGCTCTCTTTAGCCCACCAGCTTTCACGGCGCAGCTCTGATAAGAGTGCAACTTCTGCTGATGATGGTATGTACGAGTGTGACCTGTCGTTACCCTATTTTCACTAAATACTACAGTAATGGTACCGGAGTTTTTATGTTCATGCGGTTACACTTCATTCAGTGCTGCTAGTAGCACACAGTACGTACCGGAGAGTGCAGCATTTCACAATCCAAAGGTGCTGGGTTCGATTCACAGCTACGCCATTGCACATGCCTTACGTTATCACGTTTCATTTAATTAAGCACAAAATTGGCTGTCGGTCCGAAAGACTTCCTCAAATTTCAAAGTATTTCACACTAAAACGTTCCTGATTTCAAGAGTTTCTTCGATGGAAGAGTTTTCTATTCCATTCAATCATAATCCGCATACTAAAAAGCGAATTTTAGCATAAAAAACCTGAATAATTAAAAGACAAACTTCAATTTAGACTGTATCTGTGTGAAATATGTGGTTTAGATTCCAGAAAACTGCAGTATTGCAAACTTTTCTTTTACTGTTGACTACCATAATCTAGCGAAATTCCGGAGTCGTTGGTATGAAACCTGTCTCCAACCAAATAGAGTACCCAGGGTGCACTAAGTGTGCCAAATTGTGTACCCCGGGTACACGATTTGGGGGTACCCTATTCAGCACTCTCCGGTATGACAGAGGCCCGAAGTAGATAGTTACAGTCTGAATTAGGGTTTTTTAGCCCAAGACATTTAGTCATTTTTTGCGTTTAGAAAGGAATATGAAAGATGGCTTCTGTTCTGATCTTTTGCAAGTGGCTACTATGCATTTACGCCAAGCTGCAAAGTAACTGTGAAAGTGGTAGCGTTTCAGAGAGCGAGGGATCGGACGAAGACGAAGATGACGAATGGATTTGTGAGGTGTGCAACTTCGAGAATCCATCAGACAAGGACGCCTGCTGGATCTGCAAAGAAAGTCGCGGCACCAAACCGTCTTCGGGAGAGGAGAACGACGACGACGACGACACCGATCAAGACGAGAGGACTGAGGATCGATCGTCGGACAGAAGCACGCAGAAAACTGGCGGCAGCACCACCGAGAAGGAACAAGAAAGCAGGGAGGAGGGAGCAACCGACACCAGCACAGAGAAGGAACACCACAGTAATGGTAGAATTTGGTCTACGAATCAGATGCTGGTTTTGTTGCTGTTAGCTCAGTACTGTTGCACTGTTTTCAGAGCAGAAGGAAGATCGGTCGCACTGGCCAGATGCCCAATCAACTGGAAGCGAAGCCAGTCACAGCGACAAGTCGAACTCGCGTGAGCGGAGCAAAGCCGAGGAGCAATCGAATGAAGATGCTCAAGAAGAAGGTAAAGAATCGGATGACTCTGACAGCGACGATGACAAAGACACGCTGGCTGATGCGCAGAGGTTTGTTTGTTTGTTTGTTTGTTTTAATAACTCCAAGTGCATAGACTATTAATTAGTGTTTTAGCATAAGAAGTGAAGCTGAAGAAGAGCTGGTAATCAAAGAGCAAAAACAGACAGAAGGGCAGTTGCTGGCTGCTCCAGACATCAATGTCTTGCCCGCCACACCAACTGGCGATCGACCGACACCTCAGAGTTCGACTCCTGAGGTCACCACACAGTCAGACAACAAAAGCCACACTGCTACGGTAGCTTGACAGATTGTTCAGTTATATATTTTTGCTTTCCCTGTGTGCTTAAGCTCATTTGTTGCCGGGTTGCTCCAATAGCTATAGAAATCTTCCACGCTTCTGACTGTATTTATATATACGTACTGTAGCTGAAATTTTATCTCCCGACCCCCACCACTGTTTTGCCTCCTGATGTCTGGATTTTAAGCTAAGAATGCGGCTTGTTAGTTTGCAAATGATTTCGAAGTATTCAGTCTCTGTCGGAGAAACTGGCATTGTTCAGTTGTTCTTGAGCTGCGCTACGTATTCTGTCTGTAAATGTAGGCATTTATCGATTTGTTATTATTGTTTCGGGTTATTACAGTTTCGTTAGCAAATCGCTTCCGGCGGAGCTTGCGTTCGTGCTGCTGATTTTATGTGCCTGCATGATTATGGGTTTTTAATGAATAAAATTATAGGACTCTGAGGACACATTAGAGGCGAAATGTGGTAGAGCCGAGGTTAGTCTGTCGGGCACCGATCTAAGCGATTCTAGTCTCTTGCGCACGGTTGCTGCCTTTCTGGCTGAAAACTCTCAGCTCAAGACTCTCTCGCTGCGCTCCTGTCAGCTCGACCAGGCATCTTGGACTTATTTGGTTAACGCCATCAAAGATAATCAAGCTCCTATTAGGGTACGCTTGTAGCATTACATTAGTACGTAGTTGGAATACCTTCCGTCGCCGATTAAGCCCTTAGGCTCGGGCTCATACTAACAGCTTGGGCTGGTACCGGGTTTTTCCGTGTAAGCGCTCCATCAAACAGTGGACCCCGTGGGCGGATAATCCGAAAGCCTTTCTAAACGCGAGCGCCCGTGCTGAGTTATTCAGATAAAATATTTTCTCCTGGAAAGGATAGAAAATACATGTGATCAAAAGTGGGTTCAAACCTCTAAAATCAGGAGCGAAAAGCATGAGTTTCATAAACGAAACACGATTTTATCAGTTTTCGTTGATTATCAGTCTAAAAAATTACAAGTCAGCACTCAGTCAGAGAGCAGTTTCCATTTGGATTTTCAAATAAGTGCTCATGTACATTCGGCTTTTTACTAATTGCCGTCCCTGCTGCTGGGTCGCTTATTTATGTACTTAGATTAGAATTGAATCCCTGAAAAGTGCCAACCCTACTGTACGTAAGCGCCCTTGAGCGCTTTTACGGAAAAACCGAGTGCATAACTAACCTAATAGGACAACCTGGCGTTTTGTAGGTACTGAATTTGAGTGACAACAAGCTGTCCTCTCTTTGTGCAAACAAAATAGTGGAACTTTTGCGTGGTCGCCCTATTGAAATACTTATGTAAGCTGTAAAATGCTCTATAAATGCAATATGCTTATTCTTTGAGGCTACACGAAAATTGTCTGGAAGACAGTGGTTTGGCTCAGCTGCTCACTGGTCTAACTCTAATTTGTCAATCGTCAGAATCTGTGTTACGAAGATTGGATATTGGTATGTTATACGCAGCAACGTACTGTATGTACATATACTCTGCGTGCAGCAGTTCAGGTGAAAACAAAATGAGTGAACAAGCGTCGAAAGCTCTGACTGACTTTTTGAGCAAGTGTTCCTCTATCAGGAGTCTAAATTTGGGCGGAAATTGTTCGCTTTCGTTTGATTCGTGGAAAACGGTTTGCGAAGGACTGAGCGCTTGCGATTCAATCGAGGCGATCAACTTTGATTTCTGCCAAATGGGCGACCAAGGCGTTGAATGTCTGGTCCGAGCTCTCAGAAATAAACAGCACCTTTCATTCATTGATCTTGAGGGTACGTGCGTGCGTAGCAGTTACTGAGTGTTCGAAAACACAATTTTTAATTAAAATTGGCAGGACCGTGCCAGGCGGCGTTATTTTCAGGCAATGAAATCACTGAAAAAGGTGCGGTTCAGATTACGGAATTAGCACGTTCCTGTCCCAAGCTGCGAAATATCGTGCTAACTGCCGGAAATTCTATCCCCTCTGACCGACAGCACACATTACGACAGATTTGCAGTGCCCGCCAAGCAGATGTGAGCACGGAGAAAGACTTTCTAAGCCTGAAGCCGATCGACTATGCTAAAAGATGATTTACTATGAAATACTTTGTGTTGCCTTGACTGACAGTTGCTGGTGCTTGGGAGACACTGCACTTTGCTTGGCTTTATATTATTGCAAAGTAATCATTAACATACTATATTGCCACTTTCAGAGCGTCAGTCTACGTACTGTATCACCATCTATCTACTCTGTTAATCCGAGCCAATAGCTGCTTCCACTGTTGAGCAGTGAGCTTGTAGGCTAGCCCGGGGTTCTTCAAGAAGGCCAAATTCGGGATTCTCATTCCAAGTCTTCTTTTGTTGTACTTTTGCCGATCAGCCACCGACTCAGTTTTGTTGGCTGGTTTACTGTAGGCGTAGGAACAGAGAAGAGCGGCGCAGAAAAGAAGAACGATCAGACGTTCCATGACAGATCGTTCGTGATTAATGAAAGGCAGAATGATTTCTTAGTAAGGGAAGAAAGCAGATAAAAACAAGCACAAATGGATAGCAACCAGACACTGGCTTACTGACGTGCGGAGGTGGGCGGCTTCGAAGCCTCGCATTTCGCGTCAGCGCGCGCAATTACTTAAATGCATTTCCTCTGAAAACCCACTAGCGACTTATTTACTGAATAGAATATCGTCCAAGAGTACGTTTACGCACTAACTAACGAGAATTTTATCAACTGAGGCCTGTTAAGCTTGAAAAGAGATTAATTGTGAAAATGAAACAAAATTGTAAAAATGGTCAAGAGGCACATCGTAAGTAAAATTTCACCAGCACAGTTGTTCCTAGGCTAGGCCTAGGCTAAACCTAGGCTTTCAATCATCAACGTGAAGACACAAGTCTATCTAATCGGCGCGGCGACCATTTGTCGCAAAGTGAGAGTGGATGGAATATTGTTTCTGGGAGTTTTAAACGCGCTATCAGTTATTCGGATACACCTTCGAAAATGCTTGAAAAATTAGGAAAATGCACCGATTTTTTCTGAGACAATCATTTTCACGATTTCACAGTAATGTGCAGCCGATCTTAACTGGCACCCGCTATTCATTGGTTGCTAGTCTTATGTATGCTCGAATTGGTTTCAAGGAAACCAAAAAGCGAACAGAACAGGCGACAAGATAATTGATGGCTGCCTATTGCAAAAAGCCATTAACTTACGATTTGATTCGATAGCATTAGCACACATATGAGGACCCCCACCTGCTCGCTCTTCGATCAAATTTGCGCATTTCTCCTCCGGCTGGCAAGGCCAAGTCAAGTGCCATTAGTGCACTTTAGTGCTGCTAAATGCCCGTATCAAGTGCGGCGTCTTGATGGAATATTGAAAGTTGTAGAGAATTGGCTGTCAGCCTTTTCTTGAATCAATTTACGTCCATTGTGCCTTCGGCCACTAATCTCGGTCTCTGTCACTTGCAAGATTAGCCAAATTTGCTCCTCCTTTTGGCTCAGATCGCAGGATGGAGCATCTGAGGACGATGCGCCTGAAAGGTCGCTACCGTCGTGAGCACGATTTTCAAAGCCGTTTTCAGCCGATTTTGAAAACGCTCCAAATGATCGGGTTGTATTGCGTGCCGATAAATGTCAACCATAGAGCGCAATACTCGTTTTGCTGGACTTCTGCGATTTTAATTGGCGGGTTCCTGCTCTATGTCTCTGTTAATCTCTTTCTCTTTTACTTCAACATGAAAATTTTTGTCCATTTCATAGAAGTTCTCGACCTCCTCAATGTCAGGACTCTGACCAGCATTGTGACAGGTCAGTTTTTGGCAACAGTACGTGAATACAAGCTACTCTCTCGCTCAGAGCATTCTGGGCAGCCACAATCCAGTGTCTCCGGCTGAAGCAGTTAATTTTTTTGCGCCATATTCGAGTAAAAATGGAACACTTCAATTTTTTACTAAATTCAAATTTTCTGATTAACTTTTTACAGGCCAAAATTGTTGAAATTCTGACTTTACAGGATGAGAACGCTGCTAACTGGGTTATAATTACCTATGTACGCCTGTCAATCAAACTGATTGAGAGTACTACATAGTTAAACGGATGAGTTTCACCTGTTTCTTGTCCCCACCCATTTCCCCGCCGATTCTATCCTATTGTCATCATGTTCCGAAATTCCGTCGTTTTTGGGGTAAGACCAGAGATGCCATTTATTTTATTTTGCCTATCATACAAATAACCACCGGCAGTTATTGAAGCAGATGAGCGTCATCGATATGAACTTCGGGTCTTTGTTTGGAAAACCAACCGCTATCAAAACTGCAAAGCGCTTGTTTTTCGGGCTCCTTTTTGCGTTCTGTGCCTCACCGTTTATCCTACTGAATACATTGTCATGCAGGTAATTAATAATGTACTGTAAGGAAGTCACCATAATAGAAACACTTCTTTATTACTGTACACTTAGAAGAACAAATGCAAGCAAATTTATCCAGCTTTTAAATTTTTTCTATTTACAAAACAAAAATCCTTCATCCCTGAACAACGTGGAATTGAAGTTTACTTGGCAAGGCTTGCTCAGGTACCCTTAAACTGCTCTTGTACAGAAAGTCCCTATATTTTTACTGATATTCTATCCGGATCCGGTTTATCGGATATTGAATGTGATTCTATTGAAAATTTCGATCCGGTCGGGCCCTACCCGTGGTTGAGGATAACACTTTTGAAAATAGGCACTTGGTGATAGGTGAATCTATAGTGTAGACTTTTCGTCTGTCTAGGTATGCTCGCCGATTCTCTAACAAACTGTTTGCAATCAGGGAAACATCAGGCAGCAACATTCTCTGGCGGACTTGTCGTTGGTGGTTGTGCCTGTGACCAACGCCTGGAACACAGTGCCACTGATCTACTTCCTAGTACTGAATCTGGTCATCCAGAACTGGCACCAGACGCTAGCCGAAGAGCTCAACAACGACCTGATGGTGGAGAAAAGACCGCTCAGCTTCTACTACCGACACTACGCCCGTCTCTGTCAGGTGTCGCACAGACTGGGACGAATTTTCAATCCGTTCGTGGCCCTCACTACTATATGGACAGTGTTCACACTGTGTCTCAGCATTTACTTCATTACGCAAGCGGACGACCTGGTACACAGTTCTCTGCTGAACGAGGCTTCCTCGGACGGGCAGAAGTACTTCAGTCTGGCCTATTGTCTGTTGCAAGTGGTGCTGGCAGCGGCCTGTGCAGTGCTGATGTGCGTCTCTGGAATAGTGGCCAATGAGACTGCAAGTGTGCTTTGTTGAAGCTCACCTGTAAGTTGGATTTTAGGGGCGCCAGATTTTGCAAACTGTCTTGGAAGTGGAACCACACAATATGGACTCCTTTGAGCAGTTTCAAGTATGTCTTTGATTATTATTTATTCTGTTAAACTGGCCAACTTTTTCAAACTGGCAAATTTGCTGGTTTGTTTTATGGAGTGCAGTAGAAGAAAACCAGTGAGTGCTAAGTAACTGATCAGCACCGCTAGAAACAATTTTTCCGTTCAGCTCACCTGAACGGAAAAAATTGGAAGGCTGCTGTGAGCTCAATTCTTGACCGTTTGTTCTGTAAATTGGCCTAGAGTTTGCTTTGTAGAAACTGTAGTGGCTGACAAATTTACAGAAAAAATATCAGGTTGTTGGCTCGCAAAAGTTGTGCAGAATTTTCCGTTCAGGTGAGCTGAACGGAAAGAAAATGTTTGTTTCTACCGGTGCAGTCATATCTTTGTAGGTGCACTGTTTCTCACAGAAAGTGCAAGCGCAATATATTTGGGGAGTGTCGGTGTGGTGGGTGGTCCCGGTCGAGCGATCCATGCTTTTCACCGTAAGTTAGTGCATTGCAACAGAATCAGTAATGACTCAAGTTCACTCTACAGCTTGGCAGTCTGGTCATGTCATACGCTCTAATTCTAATAAAACTCAAGTCTGAAGCGGACATCACCCATCATCTAAGTAACACCCACGTACTGTATGAAATGTTCTTTGCCTTCTTATCATTCATTTAGATAACACTTCGCGGTCGTGTAACTGACCTATCAGCACATCATCTATGGCTGCAGTTTACTTTCAAACGTCTAATATTTGCTAAACTGCAAGTAATACTGTCGGAGTTAATACCTATAGGAATAAGAAAATATTACTGTTGTTGCAATCTACTAATCTAGTCACACATAGAACACTTCGAATTTATGGTTGTCGAACACAGGTTAAAAATGTTGAATAGAGTTCCGCCCTGCCAATTTCGCAACCTACGCCGGCACAGTTGGTGTACTGGTTTAGGCCGCATAGGTATAGACACTGTGCGCGACGTCGTGCACTCATCCTCTCAGCGCGGCAAGTTTCTTGCCGCAAAGATTTGGTGGTCGGCACAAAGCTCCACCGAAAGCTGGTGACAGCGAGTAGGTAAAAAGAGAGCCGACTGGATCTGCCGTTGCATCGAAGCCGCTCCACAAAGCATGCCTAGTTGGAGAAGATCTGCGACGTCAGAAGCCGTCTGAGAAACCAACTACGGCTGCCGGGAGCCCTCTGGCATATGGGGCACCGGAGGCCGTCGGGAGCTGTCAGCATCATGGCACCAACACGCCGGCCGCCCTCCTGGTAACCGGCACCCAGCAGCATGGCTAAGAGTGGCTGGCAGTAAAAGAAGGGCAACGTCAGAGACGACGAATCACTGGAGGTAGCGAAATGGTCCACGAGCCTGATCGCGAATGGCGAATGCTTTCCAGAAAATCAGATCAGATCGATTTCGCAAGCTATGTACGTACAGCCAGAAAGTAACGACCTTGTTTGCTCTGTCTGATAACCTTTATGCAACTAAATTTTTACTTGATTGACATCTTAGAAGTACGAAATAAAATAGCATCCATTCTACGACTGACACAGAAGATCTGCAATTATTTACTCTGCTGAGCTTCTATCTTCCAGATGAGCGCAGCCTGGTAGAAGTGTTGAGTTATAGGAAAGCTTGAGAACAGGAATTCGGAATTAAGTAAGCCTGAGCCGTCATTACGAGCCTGTTTCGGGAGACGAGGAGCCACTCTGAGCATCTTTGTTGACTGACCTTTCTTTCTTCATTAAAGCCAGCGAACTAGCACTCAGCAGATTTACCTTTGATCTAAACCATTTTCCGTTTTCTTTGCCAACAGAAACAATAAAACTTCGGTATTGTCATCCATGATGTGACACCTGACCAAATCTCCCACGACAAAGCGGCCAACAGCGACAGTTCTCCAGCCAGAACAGTGGAGCAGACCGTTATGGCTAGTTGGGCAGCGTGAGCGGCGGGGATACTCCCGACTTCCGCCAGCACCGCCTAGCAGCTAAAACAAAAAACAGAACCAATTCTTTGCCGCTCCCCGCCGCAATCATTTTGACTGCCTTTTGCACCGCACGGCAGCAATAACCTGCTGTCTTTCACAGGTCAGTTTAGAAACTGGGTAAAGTTTTCGTTCAATTCCACCTTTTCAGTTCTATTGGCAATCGCTCGGCATTTGCCTAACATTTCAGAAATTTTGATTTGAGTTAGTTTGCGTTCACTAACGTGCCGAGTCTGTGTCTGCGCCAACCAACGGAAGACTGCTGTCAGGCTCAAGTCTAAAGCTTGACAAATGCTAGGTCGGTAACCGAAGGAAGGGAGTTGAGGCAAGGACAAAACAAAAATAACTACAACCCCATATGTCAACTTGGGCGCGTTGCTTCATTTCGGCTGATGGAGGGGGTAGAATTTTCAATTCCTGAAGAAGTGGGAGCGCCTAGGGGCAGGGCATGGGGGGATGCTAAGCTGAAAACCCCCATTTGAGCAACTAACAAGGAACAATCTCCATAATTCAGGCCACCACCGCGTCGGCAGGCCCTTGCGCTCTCTTAGTGACTTGGAGCAGTGATGAAGAAGGACAAACGTCCGAGATGACGACTTTATCAGTGGTTGCGGAAGCCGGACCACGTAGGTCTGATCGTAGGGCCGTAAAGGTAATGTCGTCATATCCGATCTGATCGGACGCACTGGGAGACTTTATGAAAGCTCCCTGCGAAGCAGTTAGTACATTTATTTTTGTCCCTAACCCCAAGACGCCCGATGGTCCCGTATGAAGAGGAAGAGTGCAGGAAGGTAAAAATGAACCTCAGGAACCGCCCGGTGAGGAGGCAGAATGGTGCCGCCGCCAGCGATCTCACCACTTCTAAACTGGGCGCTTAATCCTGCAAGAAATGTACAAATGACCATCATCCGTCTTCTCCATCTACGTCGGGCAGCTACTGCTGCTGATATTCTGGGCGGCATCCTAGAAACGCCGCCCAATTCCGTACCACAAAAGGCTTCGACCGAACAACTGCAGTACCTGACCGGTGGCCAGGAAGACGGCGGTGACGATGTTGGCACTGTGCGCGAACTGATACCGCCCTAAGCAACCCGGAGACGGCCAGGCCGACCAGATTCTTGGCCTGGGAATTCGAATTCGACCAACCGGTCGACGTCAGCTTTCAGACACGGCGAACCCTGCTATCTCCGACAGTGCCCTGGCTTCGGCTATGACCGACTTTCCGCAACCCTCCATCCTAAACGGCTGCTGTATGCCGCACAGTGTCCGATTTATTCAATTCTTAAGGCGCGCACCAGTTTAGAGCGATTGACTACGTATCGACACAGAAGTTGCCACTCAATGTCCAGAACTGCGCATGTTCATGAAAATATTGCTGCTCCAGCATGTGCCAGAACAACTAGGATTGCCCACAGAAACGAACGACCAGTTGAAATGGAGAAGAGGGGAAGTAAATGGTGAAGATAAAACTTTGCAGCACATGACAATAATGGCCAAGGCAGCGCCAGTGGTAGCCACCAAACGCAGATAAATCGTTGCTACCCGCTTGCGTACATTTAATCGACACCAGTCAGGCAGCCCTGAAACAGAAACAATCGGTGGAACAGGATCGCACGAACAAACAAAAATAGAAGTATAATAAGATAGGTCAATAGAATTCTCAATTTCCAGACAAAGGCGCAGCAGAAAAAGTAATGGCGTTACGTTCTCTTAGCATCAGAATAAGAAATATATCTGGGGATCAAGCTTTTACTTGCTATATGATTTTCATCCAAGGTACTAATACATGGCATTGCACTTGTGCAAAGACTTTCAGCAGAATGACAACAAAATGCAAAACCGACAAAACAACAGTATAGCTGTATAAACTGCAAATTGTACGTAAAGCTGTAGAACATGGAGGACAAAAGCCTAATGCAGAGGAGAGTATATCAGGTTACTGAGCACGAGGTTGATATCCATGGCAGGGCGCTGAAAATTAGCAATTGATAGGTTCATAGAGCGCGAAATCCATGGAGTGCGAACTTCGCCTGGGAGGGAGGGAGGGAAATATAACCAGCAAAGTTTGGAGGCGTCAGCCGGAAAAGCAAGTAAAAGCTCTGAAGTGCTGACCCTAACTAGTAAGGGTCAGCGACGCGCCGAGCGCGCCGA